>CAJDSM010053431.1:0-15700 GCA_903981925.1 Ostrea lurida | reverse complement strand
TAATCCTTTTTTCAACAGTCATTGTTCATTGTGTTAGTCATTCACCAAATAAGTATGTCATTGGTTAGATGCAGTTTGGGGAGCATCCGTCAGTTTTTCATTGAATTAGGAAATATCTCGCATTATTTGTCAGATTTAAGGAAAACTGTTTTCCAAAAACACAAAATTCAAGAAGAAAAAATTGAAAGTGAAGTTTTCATAGAGATAGATGATGGACTATAGGTGCTATCAAAGCTCAGATGAGATAAAAGTGCAATAGTACTGCCCAGGAAAAAAATCGCAGCAAAAAACAAGAGGCAGATGGGCTACATCGCTCACCTGAGTGACCTTGGCCCTGCTGTTGTTCAGCAGTGATGATTTATAATTGGAAAAGAATTATCAATCCTTATTCTTGTGAAAATCTTTCACTCCTTATTGTTGCCTCAACTTTGCCCAAAAGGGTCACAACATACCTTAAAAGGAATTCATATAACATTATTGCATTAAATAAATGACTTGGTGTAAAAATGTGAAAGCCCTAACTTGTATAGTTCAAAAAATGTTTACTCCTATTAGGCACCTGATCCTACCTCTGTTGTGTCCAGGGGTTCGTGTTTGCTCAATAACTCTTGTTTTTTTATTCTATTTGGGACTTGCGAGATTGATCACTGTTCTTTATCTTTGCCTTTATATACATCTCTTTAATTATAGAAAAACCAATTAAGACATCTACAAGTACTGGCCTAGGCTATAGCTCGAGGCATTAGAAAAAATACAAACTATTACTTCTCTCGGGTATACGATCATGATTTTGAAAAAAAAGTACAATGATACTGTCGTGAGTTCGTTTCATATACCCGATAATGCAATCAGAATGACAGACAAAAAACATGTTGTAAATTATGAATTACTGTGGAATCATGATTGTTCGTGGGGGGTCAATGTTTGTGGATTTCGTGGGTCACCCTTACCAACGAATTTACATCCCCACAAACATTTTTTTAATTTTTGAAAAATCCCAGTTTCATTATTTATCTGGTGTTGTAGAATGACTTTCGCTATTTCACGATCACGCTTGCGTAACAAATCAATAATTCAGTAGACAAAAATATTTCAATTATCAGAAAGTGTATAAATAAGGAAACAAAATACATGTACTTGAATTATTAGTAAGTGTATACAAATGTATATCTTACGTTTAAAATAGGCTAGTTACCACGAAATTACGTCCCCACGAACCAGTAAAATTTTGGTTACCCACGAAAATTTACCCCCACGAATTAAATGATTCCACAGTCTAACTTGGATTTATTTCAATTAACATCATGGTATGATAAAACGAATTACAGTCTTAATTCTGTTGCAAGATAATAATTAAACAAGCATTCACTAATTATTCCTCGTCCTTTAAATTCACATATTTTTCTAATCTCTCCATCTCCTTCTGGGCTGTCTCGATTTGTTTCTGAATTCTTTCATTCTCTCGGTTATCTTTTGCCCTCTGTTGTTTTTGTGCTTGGAATTTTTCTTGGGTCGCTAAATTTGGGGAAAAAAAATTAAACTTTTTGATAAACTAAAACAAGTAGAAATAGCATTTCAACAATTTTCATACTCTGTTTTCCAAACACTGGCATACCTCGCCATTTTTCAAAATCTCCCTCCTTTTGGCCATTCGCCACACGAATAGGTGGAAGTTTAGTTTTTTCAGCGGCTCCAAAGGTGACATTGAAGGACATTCCTCCCTTGGCTTCCATCATTTCGTCTGTCAGCACATGTTCCTCGGACTCCGCGACACCCACCCTGTTCTTTTTTGGCAAACAACTGAGAAATACGCCCATGCTTTGTTGCAAATCACACCACAAAAGACGTTAGCGACTATAAGTACTATGACGTCATAATAAGAAGATCGATTATGACGTCAAACGTTTGTACTCTGAGGGCATTGCTTTATGACACAACGTATCAATTGATGGGGAAAAAATAAAATAAAAGAAATTTATAGTCAGTCCAAGCTACAGATATCATTGTTGTGTCAGATTGTTATTATCTTCGACATACTGACGGCAAATAATTTGTAAAATAAAAGAACAAATAGAGTGACGTATTTGTGATTGAGAATATGTAATTTCATTGAATCAGAGTGAATTTGAAGCACTAAAACGCCGCGATTTTTCAAGATAGTGAACTCCCATCCATGTATGTGGTACGTTACAATCCCCCAGTTATCAACATTAGCAAGCCTGAATCAGATTAGGGCCATAACCAGGAATTTCCAGGGGGGGGGGTGCACAAGATGAAGAAGAGGGGTCTATTCAGTGAGTCCAGGTCTAACCTTGATAGTACATAGGGGTCTCGGGGGGGCAAAGCTATTTTCATTGGGTCTGGGGCCCGCTTTAGGCCCCTGGGGGTCCAGGACTGGTTTTAATAGCATTGTCATTTTGGAATGTGGGGGGGGGGGGGTTGCACATGCACCCCCCTTTGGTTACGGCCTTGAATCTATCTATGAGGTTTCTTAAATTCTTTTCATGATAACAAAGCTAAATGATGTGGCCTGTGCAGTGTCAAGAATGGCCCCGTTACACTTATACCCCGTCTCGAAATCAATAACTTAACGTGGTATCGCTTCATAAGTATACTCCATCGTCCACGGATGTCCGAAAAAGGATAACATCAAAGTACTGAAAAGCGCGAAGCTGACATCATAAATTGTCTGTAATGTTAACGAGGAGGAACAACAGGAGAAGCTTATTTTCACAGAACTAAATAATACATTTTCTAAGGAAATAACAGATGTGGATGGGAAACAATGTCCTAAAACTGTTCAACGAATATTGTAGGCTGGTGAAATACTAGTATCCTAAATTCATATAGAGCACAATCTTGGACCAATTTTATATTTTGTCAGTTTAAATATGATACCAGAAAGGTTAGAATTTTGATAATATCTTCTTGGTCGAATTGACAAATTTTAATACAAAATTGTGGTGATTTTAAGCAATTCATGTATTTTATGATATTTCATGATGTTTGGAGGATTAGATCTTAGATACACCAAAGGAAACTCTCAAAATGTCACCATCCTGACAAGCTATCATGCATAGACTATCATTTTTGCAGAAAATAATTTGTTGAAACTTCACTTTAATTTTGACCATTTCACAGGGCCGATTTTCAACCTTCGTTGGCCAACTCCTTTGTAAGCAATTGTAATGGTGTTTATTGGATAACGTGTTCTCACACGGAACGCTGGCCATTTGCAACAGAAATGAAAGGAAACTACATGTAACTCGTACATATCAAATAGATAACTTACTTCTGTGTTATAGTTTAATTTAGTGGTATGAATCATATTGGCTGCTCAACTCTGAAGAGAAAGAAATCCTTGATCTTGTTGGCAGATTTATTACAAAAAATATATAATACAAATCAAATCACAGGGTTAAAATTGCATTTATAGACTTGGTTATCTTAGTCATTGTATATTCTATGTTTTGGCATAACTGTTCTCTTAATGTTTGTTATGAAACTCACTTTGTCTGTTTTGGACTCTGAATTAGAAATAAATTTAAACATTCTGTTCTGTTCTGTTCTATTTAGAATACATCTAAAATGGAACTAGTCAATAGCTGATATATAAACAAGAAAGGAAAAAACAAACAACTGGATGGTTATTAAATGACCCCCCCCCCCCTATAAACATGCTTGTAAAACTTTGATTCCCTATTGTGGCCTCATTCTACCTTCGGAAGGGGGGGGGGGTGTCATGATTTTAACAAACCCGAATCTCCACAATGCCAGAAAACTTTCATGTAGATTACAACTTTTCTGGCCTAGCGGTTTTTGAGAAGACACCAGTCAATTTTTGTGATTACCTCCCCTTTGAAGAAGGGGTCCAGATCCTTCATTTGAATAAAACTAAAACTTCCTTCACCCAAGCATGATTTTGTGGCCAAGTTTGCAGTGTTCTAGAGGAAATATATCAGCATGTAAACTTTGATCCCTAATTGTGCCCCTCCCCCCCCCCCCCGGCATGATCCGAACATCTTTAATCTACTCCATATCAGAAACTTTCAGGTAAAAATCCGATATCCTTTTTCTGGTCCAATGGTTCTGGAGAAGATTAAATTTAAAAAATGAACCTATATATTTGTATGCAAACTTTGATCCCCTACCCCCCCCCCCCCCCCTCGGAAGGGTCGTGGTTTGAACAAGCTTGAATCTCCACTATGTCAGGAAGCTTTGTTTCAAGCACTGCAGTTCTAGAAGAGAAGATTTTTTAACAACACCATCCTACCACCCTATTTTTTTACATTTTTATTATTATCTTCCCCTTTGAATGGGTCCTCAGGGTAAGTTTGAATCTTCCTTGCCTAGGGATGATTTGTACAAGTTTGGTTGAAATTTGGCGTTCTGGGGAAGAAGTTAAAAAAAATTTGAAAATTCACAGACCAGACGGATAACCGGTGATCAGACAAGCTCACTTGAGCTTTACATGTTCAGTTGAAATGGATCGAGGCACACAATGGAGGTTTTGAAAGGGTGTAGCATGTGTCCCCTTTGACCGCCCCCTCTCCCCTCTATTTTTTTTCTTCTTAGCTTTGCCGTTGCTCTAATGATGATATGGGATTGTAACCCATCTTTCACAAAATATTATGTTTTTATCTTTTTGGGGTACTCCTCTATACTCATCCCGCCGGCCTTTTTCGTCAGAAAAAAGTACAGTTAAGCCCTGAGGTCACAACCCTCCATCTCCCGGCTTTCCTGTTAAACAATATCTGGATCCTCTCCAGAGTGTATCTTTTGGAATCATATTTTAGATTCATGGGAGATCCTGTGTGCAGTTAAACTAAGGGTTCTCTTCTTTCTATGGATGGTCCAAGAAAAACAACTTTTGTTCGTATTGATAGTTTGGATTACACATCACTGCGTGTTAGCATATTTTAGTGGAATTGGGTGAGCTGATTGCGTTCTGACTTAAAGGCAGTCCAACCGCTACAGTATTCTACAGCGATAGTAGGGGCTTGACTTTAGCTATCTATAGACAGACTGGTCCTTTAATAAAACTAAATTATCTATTACGACACACTTTTACTTTAAAAAATGAAGGTGGAAATTCAAAAGCATACATGACATGTATTCATCAATGAGTGATTAAAACTGTACTGCATCCAAAACAAAACAAAACAAAAACAAAAAAAAAAACAAAAAAAAAAAGCCACACACACACGCACGCACAATCTCTCTCTCTCTCCTCTCTCTCTCTCTCTCTCTCTCTCTCTCTCTCTCTCTCTCTCGTCTCCTCTCTCTCTCTCTCTATAGTTGTGGTTAATATTGAACACACTGGATATACATCTACACAGTGGCAGATCCAGAAGCCCAAGTGGGGCCCATGGGGCGAAAACCAACGGAAGATCCTGGTTAAGGGGTTAATATTTATACACAGTGAATAATTTGACTGGAAGCGGGGGGGGGGGGGGGGGGCACACTAAATCCGCCTATGCTACATGTAATCAATACATGTATTAATTATGCTGATGAAATTTATTTCAATTTTATAATTCAACATACAGGTGTGTACATTAGCATTTATTCGTGATGCAATTAAATGTAAATGTAACACAGAACCGTGAAAGTATTAGCATACCATATTCATATAACAGCGGGTTTCTTTTTTATTTTGCAGTATTACAACTTTTGCATGTTAGGCTGACTGGCCCGCTATTTAATCGAGTAAACTGTAGAATTGAATATTTATATAAATCCATTTAATGAAGGACGACCCCCTCCCAGTTTTCTCAAGAAGTTGGAGCTCGGGAAAAATAGCACGTACCCCAGTAGCTTTGTTAAGTCTCATCTTCTCGTTCGGACTGCCCCTATCCTTCTATTAGCATACTTGGAAAATGATATGCATCTACCTAATATGATATATGATATGAACAAATCTATCATTTAATTTTTCAGGTGATTTCAGGCTTTAAAAAAGATTTGAAGTAAAATTTTAAGATTCGAGATAAAATGAATGGATATTTTAACGAATAAAATGATAATTTTTCCAACTCAAACATAAATCAATAGCCAAATATTTCATGGCACAAACGGTATACCAAGAATCGTTACACACTCGGAAGTCGTAAAATTTCTTTATTTTAATTTTTTTTTTTATTAATTGATGCATGAATGTATCCTTTAATTATATCTTTTTGAACAGTTGATAATAACAATTAAATTTATTTTTCTGGTAATTTTAATTTTCTAATTATTTGTCACATATCGTCTGTAGCTCGTGCATTCCACAACGATGCCTAACTTCATTTACCTGTCACAGGTATGGGAAAAAATATCTAAGAAGTGACGTCACAGCCAGCCAGGTGGCGCTGCAATTTAATCGTTTGGATGTTTTGATAACCGACATGATATAAAATTAAGACTTGTTTACACGGACCAAGACAGAACACAAATGGTAAGTTTCCTAAGAAAATCCTGGTGCTCTTTTCAGAAAGCCAAAGTTTTATCCACCATCCAGAGAAATTGTCTACACCTGGGTATGTACCTGGACGAAATACCTGTGCACACGTTGATACACCTGGATTTCGATTTCCGCATTTGTCAGTGTTTGTTGTCGAATCCCAATGAAAACATTCTCTGATTGCAAAATTGCACCGGAGTATCTTTGGGTGTGGCATTACAAAAACAGTTATCTCTTAATTATTCTTCAGTTTATTGTTATATAAGGGAATTCAACGGGAGTGATCGTTTTGGGAGGCTCTCAATCAAGGGAGATTACTCTTGATATATTTTCATGAATCAGCCAGTGACTCTTGTTGATGGTATTGTCAGACTCTTGTTTCGTACTCCTGTGTTGATTCATTTGATTTCAAGTGGATAAACTGATGAATTTGTGAAAATAAGGATTCAGCATTACTTGTAAGCACTTCTGGGTTAAGAAATTATACAAGAATTTAACTGTATTCAAGGGTTAATCAAAAGTGTATAATGAAGCATGCATATCGTATATAATATTATTGTGTAGTGTACATTGTGTCCATGTAAATTTTACAGTATCATCATGATATATCTGTACAGTATATATGATGAAGTACTGTACAGTACAGTATGGTATTGTTCAGTATCAGTTTACAGTGGCGGATCCAGGATTTGTCGAAAGAGGGGGCCCGGTTCGTTGAAAAAGGAGCCAATAAGCTTAAGGTCTTGGATGAAGCCAAAGTGGGGGCCCAGGGGGCGAAGCCCACAGAAGCTCTCGGGTTTTATAGCTACTAAAGTTACTTTTCGAGGTTAATTTAGTTATATATCTATACATAATAAAGTTTGGTCACCAAAAGGTGGGGGGGGGGGGGGCCTCTAAATCCGCCACTGGTTTATAATAGGTGTATTTTAGTATTTTTATGGTGTATATCAAAATGCACTTGCAATGCATTTACAGTATAGATCACAATGTCATTTGCAACACATGTAATGGTTTATTTGCCTGTATTCTACAGTGTATTATGTTTAGGGAATAATTATCTATAATCATTATAACCCCTAGCTGCCAACAAAGTTTTTTGGGGTGGGTGGGTTAAATACATGTATAAATCATATGTCCATCTGTCTGTGCAGATTCCTGTACGGGTCATAACTTCTGTGTTCTTTGACATAGGCATGCCATATTTTACACATGGATGTATCACCATGAGACAATGTATTGCATACATTCATGACCTCTAGATGACCTTGACCCTCAACTTAACTTACAGGTTGTGTCTGCATGTGCCATAACTTCTTTGTTCTTTGCCACTGGCATATATGATATTTGGCAGTTCTCATATAGCCTGGTCCTTGAATGGTGTTTTACCATAACAATTTAATGTTTAAGATTCAGTGATTCAAGTCAGCAGAAAATATAAAGGTGGTGGGGGTATCCTTTGTGACTGTTGATGCCAATTTAAGGACATAGATACCAAAAGAAAAATTGTGATAGAGTTTTGTAAAACTATTTCTAAATGTAAAAATGTTGCTAAAACCTTAATTAAAAACCCATAACACCCTCCCTTCCTCCTATGAAACTCAAATTTGTGTTTTTTCTTCACTGGAAAATATGACCAAAAATCTACACTCCTTCAGACAATCAGTGTTTCATCTATCATTGACAGATTTACATTGCTGCTTGATCTGGTCTTGATGAAATATGATAGAAAGCCTTTTATTTATGTGTCCAAAATTGACGGTATTCTATGATCTGAAAGAAAATGCACACACAAACAAGATGTGTTTGTGAAGCACTAATGCCCCTGTACTCCACATGCCTGTGGAAGGGGCTTAATTGTCATAAGGGTTATGCATGTGAAATATGAAAGGTCTATATTCCTTAATTCACCATTCAAAGGTTATGGCCAATGTTAAAGTTTTTTAAATGTACTATGTAGGTCCATTAGCTCAGTAGGTCAAACATTGTGATACCATATGAAAGGGTTTGTCATAAGGAATATACATATGAATATGAAGTCCATATTCTTGCCATTAAAAAGTTATGGCCAATGTTAAAGTTTTTGAAAAGTAGGTCAAAGTTCAAGGTCAGAAGGTCAGAACTTTTGGTAATCAGAAAGGTCTTGTCATAAGAAACGTAAAAGTGAAATATACAAGCCTTAGTACTTACCATTCAAAAGTTATAGTCATAATAAAGTTTTTTGAAAATTAGGTCAAACTTTCAGGGTCAGGTCAACAATTTTAGTACCCACAGAAAGGTATTGTCATAAGGAACACAGTACTTACCATTTAAAAGTTACAGCTAAGGTTAAATGTTTTGAAAAATAGGTCAAACTTCAAGGTCAGGAGGTCAAAAATTTTGGTATCCATGGAGAGGTCTTGTTATAATATCAAAGGCCTAGTACTTACCATTCAAAAGTATTTCCAAGGTTAAAGCTTCAGACAGAATGGACAGGACAAAACAATATGCCCCCTGATCTTCAGTCATGGGAGCATATAAAAGGGATTATATTCAGGGATTTTCAAAGAGGGGTTACTAAGCAATATTTACATTTACTGTTTAATCCCCTAATAAAAGGCATTAGAATCTATTTTGATGATATGTGCTTATAACTGCAAAGACCGAATCATCAAAGTTGGTTGGGGTATGAATACAAGAACTACTTACAAGGTTTTAAGAATGTAAATATATGAACTGTTTTAGGTTGAAAAATGTATACAACTGTTGACAATTTGATTTTTTATTTTCAAGAAAAAAATAATAAATACTTGGGTTATTAATTTTTTTTTTTTTAATTTTGCACTCCTCTTTGTGTATGATATGACATCATGAGTGCGTAAATGTCACATTGCTGTATCTTTTTTTTGTACATTTCATTGTGACGTAACAATTACTTTACCTAATGGCTGTTCCATAGACCGGCTACTTCCCCAAAGGATTGAGCGGAAAGTTTAAAACATATACAATAAAAGCACAAACAAATGCATTTTTCTAAGAATGTAAATATAAGCAATAAATTATGATTATGAAAGATGTAGTCTCATAACTGCAACGGTGTGTGCAAACAAATTTCATAACGCGCTGACGCGCGTTATTCAATTTGTATGCACACACCGTTGCAGTTATGAGACTACATCTTTCAATAAATCATAATTCATTGCTTAAATATATTATTGCTAAGAACTCTGGGTCCATTGAATAAAAGCATTCCAAAAACAATCTCTTCCATCACATTAATTTTTGACTCTCACAATGGTGATTGAATAATTCAAATTTCCTCCAAAATATTGATAGTTCTAATCAGCTCGAGGAAGTTTTATTGTAATAGAAAAAAAAACAACCCCCAAAACACTGACATTGTACTGATGCAAATAATGTGCATCAAAATATGGCTATTACGCATCACATAATGGTGATCGATTGAAGAATTCAAATTCCTTCTGAAATATTATAGTTTTTTTAAAATCAACTTGAGAAAGTTTCTTGTGATGGAAAAACAACAACCCCACAACCAAATGATATTTTACTTCATGCAATTGAAATGTTCATCAAAATATGGTTATGTATGGATTTATTGTGAAAAGTGACAATGTGGGATATAAAGCTTTCCATCAATTTGATATCAATGGGTCTCTACCGTACTCAGAAATAAATATAGTTACAAATTAAAAAAAACTTGTTCAATGTGCCTCTCCTGAAAATTTGGTTGAGGTAAGAAAGGATCCAGAAATCATGAAATTATCACTTTTCTTGACAAAATAGAGTCCTCTGACCAACAAACACTTCATCAAGAACTTTAAATCCCATGTGTTCAGTTGCCCCCAGTATATTTGTGTTCATTAGAGCACTGGCATTTAGTAGTACTGACAGTCGGCATTGGGAGGGGTGACTTCTCTACGCGGGGTTTCACTAACACCTCGGAGACAATAGTCCACAGGACATGTGAAATGTCTAATTAATTAGTCCACCCAGAAATGAAATGGACAGAGCCCCGGCCAGATCCTTTTGGGGGATTTCGAAGAACCTGCCCCTCACCTGAAAAATGACAGGTTCTTGGGGTATATGTCAAACATTTTCCATGCGATTTGTACACTTTTTTTGATGCTCAAACTATGATCAGCTGTAACACACTATGTCCATTAGGTTATTTTTTAGTATCTTACCAAACATTAAACCCTGATCCTGTTGTGTGAGTGAAATAATATATGTTTTTTTTTTTTTTACCTTTCAAATAGAATGAAGTAAATTACTTTATTTGATTGGATTCTGTGTCCAATATAGAGATCATTGAGATGAGGCTTGCCGTATTGTTTAGAGATATACATAGCCTCTGTAGACCCAAAATTTACACATCAGTTTCTTGATTTGCACCTCTGGAATCTAAGATAGCATTTTCCTTTCCTGAAAACTTTGAATTTGTCAAAAGGCCAAGAACAACCCTAGATTTTGCGCCACCCAGTGACAATTAACCAACTTGTATTTTTAGGGCTTTAACCCCCAGTTCCCCCACCACTGTCAGTGATGTTATAAGACCAAACATTGCTTACAAAATGTTACTATTGTGATATATATATGCCAAGCAGTTTGTACAGTTAGGTCTGTAGCATGATGAATGGGCCAGATTGTATACACACCTGTTAGTGGTCAGCCGAGTTCGATCGCCGCGGTGGCCAGACTAGCTCAGTTGGTAGAGCACCTGACTGGAGATTCAGGGGTCCAGGTTTGAAATCCCAGTCTGGACCATTGTATTTTTCTCCCTTCCTTTTACATTTGGTGCTGTTGACCACTCCTGGAATTAGTGTGAAATTCCTGCCAGGGGCAAAAGTCTTTGAGGATGAAGACATTTCAGAAGGGAGAGGTGTAGCGGTCAGCTGGGTTTGAATGCTCCTGGTGTGCAGATAGCTCAGTTGATAGAGCACCTGGCTAGAAAATCAGGGGCCCAGGTTCGAATCCTAGGCTGGTCCGTGTATTTTCTCCCTTTCTGTTACCACACCCCACATAAAAAACCTGGGAATTTAGTGGCATCAGCTAGTTTTAGCATATTTCTTATCTTCTCAAAGCTTATTCAAGACTCCTAAAAACTGCGAAGTCCAGATGTTTTTACCACATCAAGACAGAGGGTGGTGTTTTTTTTGTGGACTGCAAACAAAATGAAATGCATGCAGTTATTCCTTTGGTCTCATATGTTATGATAATCATTCAGGATGACAGGTCTGGTCCTGTTTGGTTTCTGGTTTTGGAGGATTTACATGTGAGAATTGCCTTTGGAAAATCTTCCAAGAAAAGACATATTCAAGTTGGTGACAACATGCAGACATCAGATTTGCAAATGTGTTTTTAGCTCACCTGAGCCGAAGGCTCAAGTGAGCTATTTTCTGATCGCCTTTTGTCGTCGTCTGTCTGTTAACTTTTCACATTTTCGACTTCTTCTCAAGAACCACTGGCCAAATTCAATCAAACTTGGTACAAATTATCCTTGGGTGAAGGGGAATCAAGTTTGTTCAAATGAAGGACCAGGCCCCATCAAAGGGGAGATAACACAAAAAATGCAAAAATAGGGTGGTTGTCATTTTAAAAATCTTCTTCTCAAGAACCACTGGGCCAGAAAAGCTGAAATTCATATGAAAGCTTCCTGATATAGTGGAAATTCAAGTTTGTTCAAATCATGACCCCGGGGGTATGATGAGGCCACTAGGGGATCAAAGTTTAACATGATTATATAGGGAAAAATCTTTTAAAAATCTTCTTCTCAAGAACCACGTGGGCCAGAAAAAGATTGAAATTTTTATGAAAGCTTCCTGATATAGTTGGAGATTCAAGTTTGTTCAAATCATGACCATGGGGGGTACGATGGGGCCCCAATAGGGGATCAAACTTTTACATATGATTATATAGGGGAAATCTTTTAAATCTTTCTTTCTCAGAAACCACTCCAGGGCCAGAAAAGCTTGAAAATTTATATGAAAGCTTCCGATATAGTGGAGATTCAAGTTTGTTCAAATCAATCCCCGGGGGTACGATGAGGCCACAATAGGGGATCAAAGTTTTACATTATGATTATATAGGAAAATATTAAAAAAATCTTCTTCTCAAAACCACTGGGCCAGGAAAGCTGAAAATTTATTTGGAAGCTTCTTGATATAGAGGAGATTCAAGTTTGTTCAAATCATGACCCCCAGGGGTACGATGGGGCCACAATAGGGATCAAAGTTTTACATATGATATATAGGGCAAAATCTTTAAAAACCTTCTTCTCAAGAACCACTGGGCCAGAAAAGCTGGATTTATATGAAAGCTTCTTGATATAGAGGAGATTCAAGTTTGTTCAAATCATACCCCCAGGGGTACGATGGGCCACAATAGGGGTCAAAGTTTTACATATGATTATATAGGGAAAATCTTTAAAAACCTTCTTCTCAAGAACCACTGGGCCAGAAAAGCTGGAATTTATTGAAAGCTTCCTGATATAGTGGAAATTCAAGTTTGTTCAAATCTTGACCCCCGGGTACGATGGGGCCCCAATAGGGAATCAAAATTTTACATATGAGTTATTAAGGAATTTTTTTTTAAAATCTTCTTCTCAAGAATGACTGGGCCAGAAAAGTTGAATTGTTTGAAAGCTTCCTGATATAGTGGAAATTCAAGTTGTGTCAAATCTTGACCCCCTGGGGTATGATGGGGCCCCAATAGGGGATAATTTTTACATATGCGGTTATATTAGAGAACAATCTTTTAAAATCTTCTTCCAAGAACCACTGGCCAGAAAAGCTTCCTGATATAGTGAAGATAAAAGTTTGTTCAAATCATGACCCCCAGGTGTAATGTCGGGCCACAATAAGGGCTCAATATTTTACAAGCAAATATCTGGGGAAATTCTTTTAAAGTCTTCTTCATTGAACCAGACGAGTGGAATTTTACCTGAAAACTTCCCGATATGGAGTAGATTTAGGTTGTTTAGATAATGGCCCCCCCCCCCCCCCCTTCCGAGGGTTGGGTGGGGCCACAATAGGGGATTAAAGTTGCCACTACTGCTTTTCTTGGTGAAGCCAGTGCTCAGGTGAGCGATTGGCCCCATGGGCCTCTTGTTAGGGTGTACACATATAGTCTACCTTATACGTAACTTATATGCATGTACCCCCAGCTTGACATTTATTTTATTGAACATTTTGAATATTTCCTGAAGTACTGAAGTTGTACTGGAAATTCAACATTATTTATTTGTATGTTGACTTTTCAGAAATGGGGGACAACAGAAGAATTGCTCAGGTGCGCAACTGGCTCGGTCTGTCATCTGTTAGAAGCCTTCTGCAGGACGGAAAGCTGTTCGAAATAGATGTTGAGTGTGAGTATAGTCCGTCATAACATGTTGGATTAGAATGTGTCTGGTTAGAGGATTGGCATTTTAAAACTTACATTTAGTAATTTTTTAAATGCAATGTAATGCATACATCTAGATATCAGAATTATTGAATATACACTGCATAGATTTTGAAATCCCTAATACAGTTAAAACACAGCTATGAGAACAGTAAAAAAGGCTCATTGTAAATAAATTTGGCTATATCCAATACAATTTTTATTATTTCCCTTCATTGGGAAAAATTAAATTTGAAAATTTTGGTATGATTTCCTTACCGGAAAGATCGTATCTATAAGGGCCAGAAAGTACGAATTTTTCAGGATCATACAACAAGTGTACGGGCCGGTATTACACTCAGTGTAACCCGTATATTAATCCAGCGTTAATTCCGTATTCCGATCACTCCATTAACCTCGGCGACGGAGAAAATTCCAGTTACACTTCAGAGATTCTGGAGATCTCGGAGTTTATTTGTTTGTTCAAAATAATTTGATTTTGCTTGTGTCTGTGCTTCTCATCAATTAAAAACATAGGGTTGTGAACTTGTAAGAAAATGACGATCTTACGACAAAACGCGATGAAGATTGTCATGTACGAATGTGATTGGAATAGAAAACGGAAAGAGTTATCAACGAAAGTGAAAGAAAATGGCGGGATCCGATAGTAAACACGCGCTTTCACGTTAGGTAGGACGGTATACAACACAAGAAATTTAAAAAAAAAAAGACGAAAACAGTGAAGAATTACAGGGCATTAAAGATAAATTAAAATAGCGAATGAGGAATAGAAAACGGAAACAAGTTATCAAATGCGAAAGTGAAAGAAAATGGCGGATTCCAATAGTAACACGCGCTTTTCACGTTTAGTAGGATGGTTATACAACACGTGACAACAAAAGACGAAACACAGTGAATAATTACAGGCATTTAAAGATAAGATATTAAATCATTTAAGCGTCATAGTCTTTTAAATCAGTTAGAAAATTATTAAACACGAACCCCTTCCATAACTGCCTCTCTCTCTCCGTTTTGTCCCGAGTGGCGAAAAAATTAGAGGATTTTTAAAAACTGATATTTTGACCAAATTCAGAAAGTGTCGAAAAATTAGAGCGTCCGAAAAATTTGAGAAAATTACGGGTTCATTATTACTTAGTGTGTTTTCAGAAATGTTTCGATGAATTAAATTTATATATTCTTTAATCATTATATATATTTCTTTTTTTTTCTTTTTTTTACCAAAGAAAAAGTGAGAAAAAATATTAACTTTTAAGTAAAAACGAAACACAAAATTTTTCCTACTTTAGTTTAGTAATAAAATTATTTTTGTCGTTTGTAGAAGCGTGCGGTTTGGTTCAGATTCTTTATGACAAAGTATGTGAGCATTTGGCATTGTTAGAGAAGGATTATTTCGGACTTCGTATGTTGGCACTTCACACAGGGACTCAGGTAAGTTTCCATGGTTACAAGTGTGAGGAAATAGAGAAGTAGAAACTGGCACCATTTCCAAATGATGAGGGTTTTGATTGAATTGGCAAGGGTAATTTGAAGGCACAATGCAAAGATAGATACAGTTGTGGTTGAGATGATTTTAATATCCATTGAGTGCGAGGTTTTCTATCCCTGAGCCTAAACCCACCTCCTCCACCCCCCCCTCCCCCAACCCCTTCTTTGTTTCCTTTCTGGCGATACATTCTGTAGCCATGTCACTAGTACGCAATGTCACAAGTATGCCTGAAGAAAAGAGTGCTAGCTACAACAATACACAATCATTATGGTTTGAGAAGAATTCTTTTCAAATTGCTGAATAAAGGTTAAAACAAAGTAGAATAATTTTCACTATATTAACATTTCATTCTTTATGGTTTTACCACTTTTTGT
>CAJDSM010053424.1:6635-21061 GCA_903981925.1 Ostrea lurida | reverse complement strand
ATCAAATCCCTCTTCCACTCAATTTTCTCAACTCTTCTGATGACCTGAGATATCGTATTGTACACTGAAGACCAATCGGATCTCTTTAAGTATTTTCTATACGAAGGCAATTATCTTAATCACGTATTGACAGATTCGCCGTGAAAATAAACGCTTCGGTTTCAGAGGTCAATTCAAGTCCTTCATTAAATGATCCAATCGACTGTTCCACCGACAGTGAGTAATCGTGAAATAAATAACCTGGTCAAACAAAACCGTTAGATTTTAATTTTAATTTTATATCAAATGTCCAGAAGACGTGTTGTAAACTGAAATATCGAAAAGATTGTTTACTGCAAATTCTTTGTTTCGGGAAATAACCGAAAACTCGTAACATATATGTATAGATAAAAAGGTCAGGACAACGAATAATGGCCTCGTTAATTACTTGTTTCTTTTTTCTGTAAAGAATATCACTTCTATTGTATACATGTAAATATAGATTGTGTACATGAATAAGTCACTGGATGGAAAATGTCATGATATCATTTCTGTTGCATTATAATATTAATCTTACACGGTGCCAATTTTGATGCACCAGATGCACATTTCGACAAACTATGTCTCTTCAGTGATGCTCATACTTAAATGTTGGAAATCTAAACATGGAGTGCAAAAGACTGGAGCTAAATATGTCGAATTAAGGATCATGAGGTAAATCAGAAAGAAACATTGAAGTGGATAAGGAGAATTGTATTGAGTTCATACCTGTCAGTAATAGTGTCTTCTTATTTTTATGTGAACCATCAATATGGATCAGTCCTTCGTTATGTTGGCTCAGTATAAACTAGTTTTGACTGGTCACGATACTTAATTCATCGCAAAAATATACTTATTTGGACACACAGTACACCTTGAATACAGTTGAACTCAGGTAAGGTACCATAGACAAGTTACATCTATTAGCAGAATGCTTCGCACTCGAGATTAAAGTTCAGACTCATATGGTTTTAACGGTAGTGCAGAAATGTTAGACGCACACCATACAAGAAGCATTTCCCAGTTGGCACCCTGCGCACAGTATTATGAGTGCAATAAAGGATAAGGTTCATACATGATGAGGCCGAAATTTCATCAAAAGTCCTAAACGATCCAATAAGTATACTGATTTATATTCACAACAACAAATAATGGGGAAGTAAAAGGAAAAATGTTCCATCACCAACAAGATCACCCAACGATGTGGAATCAACACTCTATGGGGGTATAGGAAAAGTTGTTATAAATAAGGTTGGAATTACTAAAAATATAGAGTTCATTAAATCGTTTGTATTCTATTGAAAGAAAGAAATAAGTGAATTGTAATTATATTAGTAATATAGTGGAAGATAAGTACAAGGTTGCAAAATAGTAATTGGAAATAGTATAGCAAAGTTGGATGTTGTAGGAAGAGAAAAATTATACATATGTCACTACTTTAGATACATTATTAAAAGATGAGTTTCTACATGCATCGAGTTGAATGAACATGAATCGTATACGTGATCAGAGAAAGACGCAGTGTTTTAACAGGCGTATTATGAATATAAAGACCGACAGAAAACCCGACTCATATCTAGGAGTAGAGTGAATATTCGTTGTCAGTATAATCCGAAAGTAACATTGCGCGTCATTACTGAACTGGGTAGAGTCTATGATACACGAGGAAAAATTAGAGTCAAACAACCGCTCTTTTTAGACAGGAAACAGGAGACGTAACAAAAGAAGTACAAGCAACTCTGTGCACTCTTGCTTCTATAACATTCCGTTTACGCACTCAACAGATCATGTGAAGGCGTGTTTTTATCTCGACGAGTTTCAGAGAGAGAATTCTAGTGATCAGATCAAAAGATATTGTCAAATGATTGATATATCTGGTTAAATATTGTTAACCATCGAGTAGTTTGTCAACATTTTCTAACAGTTGAAGGCTAAATAGTATTTAGTCAATTAGCCCTATCTGTTTGCGTATTATTACACCATGCTAGGTTTTTGATACAATATTGATATATTAAAATTTCCGTGTTACTTTCTTTGGAATGTGTTAGTTTTATTTGTCTTATCATTATCATTATGACAATTAGTCCATTTGATGTATATATCTTATTTCGGTCGCAGTACTTAAAAGAAGTTCACCCTACTGTATTCCAGATTTGTAGTCATCTATATTGCGCGTACTTTGTGTAGTTTTGCCGCATGCTTATCATCTTCAAGTACTTCAACATATATTAAAGATTTTTTGTTTAATAGTATTATATATATTCCAATTTATGAATGTCGAGTAGAGGAGCAGTACTTGAGCGTAGACACTACCATGTGGCAATTGAAAAAAGAATGCTCGAAATCGAGAATGAGTTGCGGAGTGATAATGCCATTTATCCGGATCTTACACTAAGACGAATCGAAAAAGCTTCGTTGGTAACGCTGTGCAACATGTACTTACAAAATCTAGTAGAGGAGCCGCCGGTCTTGGAAAGCGTGTTGAGCGGATTACGTAACAAATCGGTAAATCAAATAGATCCCCGCAATGAAGAAGTTACTTGTTTTTTTCTTAGTTTCCCTTCTTGATCGGAAATATAAATCACCCTATGTTCTAACATTATATACATTAATTGGACTTCGTAGATTCCGTTTTGAATATCTTTTGAGGAAGGGCGGTGTAATAATATAGCTATGCGACGATGTTACTTCACGCAGGAATTCCGGGAGGTGTTGCGTGATTTATAGCCCGTGCTTCTGGCGAGGCCTCTCCGGCTCGACGTCAAACTCAGCACTTACAGAACATTAAAACAATTTATATCGCTTAGTTGATTGCGTTATTCATCTATTTTACGACCAATGAGCTCGCCAGCGCGAGCAAAGCGTCTCCTTAATCGAGAGTTACATAGAAAGAATTCTAAGAGGTCTATATTCGTTAGATTGAGTGGACCCCACTTTAAAAATCTTGGAGGGCCGTGTTCGTGCAGCGACCTAGGTGATGGTGAAACGCTAAAGAAACCCTGTCACTGCATTAATGTGATTGAGGACTAATCTACAGAAGGTCTAAATCTTGCATGCCTCTTCACCCGGAGCCAATGGTATCATTGTGACGTCTGAAAATATGAGTGCATAAAAATCGTCTGTTGAAGGGAGTTATCTATAACAACTCGCAAACAAGTAAATATCTAAATTCGAATTAGTTACACAATTTTACCGTCAAACCGCCCCGAAGCAAATGATGAGTATTGTTTGCTTTATATTCAGCAGAGAGACACTGTGCTCAACTCCAAGCTTTCAGGTAACACCTATCGCTATTTTATTTATCAGTCGCTATACGTAATTAGTAAATTAAGAAACACAATAAGATGATGAAATGACTAAGTAGTGTGTTCGCAGCTGAGGAATATTATTATCTACTCTAAGTACATGTTAACGGGCTGTATTGAATGCTAATGCTTACCATGTTAATCTAACTTAGTGTTTCTTACTCATCTATTATGTAAAGAATGAATAAATACTGCTGAGACATATCATCTCTATAAGTAGGGAACTGTCTCATGACTTGAGGAGTAGTATAAGATAAAAATAGAGTCAAGGAACCAATCATATAAACGGAGTACCACACATGTATATACAGCGCTTGCCTGTGATGCAACATAAATCTACGTCTGACTCTGTACAGAGATTTGTATATGCGCTCAGCTCTGCCCATTAGTACTCTTCTATCTATCATTGAAAGGTAAAACGTAAGATAGATATTACTTATTTAACAACAGATGTGATAAATTAATCAGGCTTAGAATTCTCTTTTGAGAAGATGCACGGTTCACATAAGACAAAAAAAACATTCATTTGGGAACAATATTGAAATATGAATTGTTGAATTCTGTCATTTAATCATTTCTGTCTTTTGAGATATGAACTATTTTGTATATGTGTTCTAAACCCAATATCGTACATAGTATTTTTTGATTTCAGCTCTCTCAGAGTTACTAAGTGTGAACTTCTCTTGTGTGTGATACTTTTTTGTCATTCTATTATACAAAGTGTTGGCAAAGATCAAATGAGGTTGGCCTACAGGTCGGGCTCGTACAACGTTTCTCATAATTGTGAGGTGTATAGATTAATGCAAAATGTTCGCTGCGATGCATATGTCCTATATTCAAAGGTCAAGGGGGAGTTTTTTAGGGGCCGCTGCCTTTCAAAGCTGTCATGTCCTATCAAAACTCGGCAAGTACTTCGTATTCCGCAGGAGTACAACTAGTATCGCTCATGAGGTCGCGAGGGGCGATAGCTACACTTCTCAGGGGTGGAAGCTTCCACACAACGGATATTACTGTAGAACGAGTTTGCAGTGGCGAGTCTCATATAAAATGTCTTACGGAAACAGTACATTTTTCGCAATTTCTATGGGTGTTAAAAAACATTTCCATGTATTCCAGTTACAAATGCCGGTGGGTTCCAGTGCTGTCTGATGTGATTACCAGAGCAATTGGTCTAAGTGCTTGCATTAGTCCACAGATAAGGAAGTATGCTGGTACTCGCCTTCTAGACAAAATTACACATGCACGCCTATATCTGTGTGACGTTAATGAAGGAGTTACGTAATTCTCCGCCGATGTCATTTTTTCTATATTGCATATCAGTTATTTCTATCTGCACACTCTCATGTGCGAGATTGATCGTTTGAATTACATCTCGCCGCCCTAATCTCTTGATATATATCTATAAAATATGCGAGTAATTTGGACACGCAAACGCTAGAGAGTAGGTTAATTTGTTTATTTAGTTAGGTGGTATATGATCAATATTTATTTACTGGATCATTACTACCCAATATACGATAAAACGGAAGGAGATTTTTATAGATGTATCTATTAAATAGGAGATTGTTCACTGTGATTTGCTTCTAAAGTATCTCCTACACGCGTATCACTTACGTAGTTTTGGGTATCCAAGTTCGAATCATAGTATTCGTAGCAAGCATGTTCAAGTGTATATCACTTATTTAATATGACTAATATATGAGTCGATAGATGTCTGTTGCAAGATGTCGAATATAATTTCAATTAGATCAAATTGTTTAAATGAATGTTTTTTTCACAATCACATGAATCTGAGAGCTTAGCGTGAACACCAAGGATGGCGAAGTTATTCATTTTGAGTGAGCTAGGCTACAAGTTAATTCCGTATTCCACTCTAAAATACACACAACCATATACATGAGGAATGCGAGAATGCAGAGAGTGAGTGAAAAAGCGGGATCACCTCCGATCAAAACACAGCGAGAGATCGATGTGGATTTCACGTTTTAGTCGTCATTGGATTTACCAATATATGTTATTACTCATGGTGTAATATTACTCACGTGTCAGATATGTGAAACTGGTACAATCGAAGTGGTGATTGCTCATACTCGCTACCCACTAAGAGCCACATTGTCAATTCCGCTACGATTCTGGTTTGGTGTTCATGGGTACCGATGATTGGCCCAACTTCTCTTTGTTCTTTAAGTCGTAATTCTTATATTTTCGTGGTTACTTACTCAGAGGGCATTATTCACGCCAGTACAATATCCGTGGCTCTTATTTTAGTTGCTACTGTTTTTAAATCACGTAAGTGATCTCAGAAAATACGTTTATACCTCTACGCACTACGCAGTGAAACGGAGGAGCATATTAAAATATTGTATTTCGCAAACCTTATCCTCCAATATGAAATATTGTCTAAACAGTGGAACGTCGAGAAGTTAGCAGGGATAATTTTCAAGGTAAGTCGTATTTCTCGTGTGAAACATGCAACTACGAATATTCTTTTGAACTCTCATACTCGTCCTTGGCGTATCCTTGGAGCAACAAACATTTCGGAGTTAACTGCAAAGAATAACGTTTGAGTTATCATGTATATTTTAATTTATGAGCGTATTAATCATATACACTTCAAATCTATGAATATTAAATGTGCTATTGTATTTAGATTGAAGTACATATAGTTGTCATCGCATCTACAATTACAACCCAAGAGAATCCTGAACGTGGACATAATCATATAAATATAATAATTAATAATGAATTTACATTTCTGTGTAGATTAATCTTGTTTCCTTGGATATTGTAAGCCTTTCATTGAATATTTAATTTTTTAAATGAGTAGAAAATTGATGATGTGTTGTTTCACTATCGATGCATCCGTGTTAGTAAACCAGATAGCCTTTATTGCGCTACTACTCGCAAAACACAATTAAGCTGACCTGTTTCGCCTCTGTAGATAAGCATGGCTTTCGGACCTCTTCAAAGATTCTGAACCAAACATTGTGTATTTTGTGTATATATTGCACGTTCTTCCATTTGCGAAATCATTATGTATGAATAATCACTCTAATGTGTACAGTTTTAGAGTATTTGTTAGAATTCATTTTTAAAGTATGGATTTACTTGTCTAGTTTAATGGTAAAATTTAATGGTCCTTACATGTATTTAACTATTTTTATATCACGTAAATTACCTCTAATGTAATTCCGTTTTATCTTAAGGCAATGATACGTAATTTCTATATTATGTTAGTATTCTATATTTACCTTATAGACAGTTACTTCGTAATTAAAAACCTGTCAAAACTCGATAATGCCGCCTGTAAATGGTATCTAACTCTAATGTACATATATCACGTGCATGAAATAACATATAAATGCCATGCAAAATAGATTTCTTTTCTTATTTAGCAATTGATCGTGATGGGTTTTAACAGGTAATTAGTATAATGATTCTTAGAGGAATCCACTGAAGACATGCCAACTTTTCGCATTTATAAACACGCCATTGACAACTTTTTGGAATGTCGTAATTTAAGATCGACGTTTTCTGCATAATAATACGCTGGACATATGAACTTAATCACTTACATCATTGTCTACTTGTAAACGAATCTTAGAAATAAACAATACAATATCATTAACCATTTCAATGAATGTAATTTATCAAAAAATCATGATTTAAATTCCTATTCCTATATTTCTCAAAATATAAACACTTTGAAGTAAATGCAAGTCACTAACTATATATGTAGAATTTAGTAACTAAAGCAATAAAATATGTATTGTATCTTAAGATATTCACCAAATTTTGTTTGCACATTGGAAATCTACAAGGTGATTTAAAATACACATTGATGTACACATACAATATATTAATTACATACCTCTTAGTCTGTATTCTTCAAAATCCATTTTGCACTTTTCCGGTTGCGTTGACGGTATTATACCTTTGCTACCAAGAAAAAGAAATAAAAACTACGCTTAACGATTATAATTAATAAAGAAAAACAATGCCGAACCTTTAATCTAATCAATCTCACAATCTCGCTCATCAATGAGAAATTTATTGATACTTTAATGTAGGGGAAAACGAGGATTTGTCATGGAAGATAAAATAACAATATAGTATTTTGTTTGTTTATCCCACCCTCGCAACGATTATAAATCTAGATTCATTGAAAATGTTGATACCATTGTTAACATTGGGATGCTTCGTTTACGTTCAATAGGTGGGATCTCGTTTAACCAAAGAACTTTTGAGAAGGAAACGAAAACAATGTAAACACGCAATCCCATCAATTATTTTCGCGTAGTCCTGGGCCCGTTTCATTTGAGGCTCTTTTGTAAATGAAAATAAGTTATCATACATCCCGGTTCNTCCCATCAATTATTTTCGCGTAGTCCTGGGCTTGTTTCATTTACGGCTCTTTTGTAAATGAAAATAAGTTTTCATACATCCCGGTTTAATGTTTGTTGTTTTCTAACAAATTTATTACAAAATGACATATAGGTCATTTATTTTTTCCAGGTTTACGGAATTCTATTGGATCGTGTAAACACGAAAAGTTTTCAAATGATATTTTGTAATGTACCGACCATTTTTTTTCTCTATCCCTTTCGTTACATTAATTAAAGAAGACCGCTTCAGCCATTTTGCCCCCACTTAATATATTTTTAAATACAGAAATTAAGGACATTATATTATACTTCACGTATTCACTCTTTTGTTCTGCGAAATATGGCTGCATTCCGATCTTTGTTATTAAATATGAAATATTTAATATCAAATACACACCTCTGCACTCCATAACTCTTACAATTCTTGAAATAGTTTGTATAAATTTTCCTTGCTTGTCTATNCACTCCATAACTCTTACAATTCTTGAAATAGACGTGAAGTTTGTATAAATTTTCCTTGCTTGTCTACGAAAACCCGCCTACATCAAGCCGGTGCAAGGCTGATAGTGTGAAATATTTTTGGTAAATGTTTGATTATTCAAGTGTATGGCTTTCAATAACTTGTCAATATCTTGTCGAAAAAAGCGTAATTGCTATCATAATTAGGCAGAATTGTAGGAAACATCCACAGATAATTAGTAAAAACATGGAAATCTTAAATTCTTACCATGTTTTTACAACTTGCACTTTCATATAATAAAACACGCACTTGAAATAGTAATAAATAAAATTAAGAAATGGAATTCATTTTTCTCTAAATGAACTGCGATGATTCAAATGATTCTTGTATTAGAATATAAAATAAGAGTCGTGCTGAATGATCTGTTGTCATTTCCATGAATGCATGTCATAAGTGATCTCAATCGATATCTATGTACGAATATGTAAAACTTGAATGAAGAGCTCTGGAAGTCGTGAAAGTTTAAATTACTGCGTCAAACAGAAAAAAACCCAGTATATATATTTTTCGATATGCAGATACCGAACTTTTATTTTATATCATTAATTAGCATCTGTCATTTAAAGTTAATTAGTGATTTAATGTATGAACATTTTGAATTTTTTAATTTTTTTTTTTTTTTTACAGATTTCTTATCATTTCCATATCATATTCGATATATTACATTTTACATATCCATTACATGAATTGTAGCATTGCTACTTTATGTTGATATAGATATTTGTCAATAAATGCCAAGATACGTATTTTAACAGGTTTCGTAGCTAAAAGTTTTTCATAGTTATTATGTGGTTAATGATTTTGTCACAGATTAATACTATTAGTACTTTTCAGTTGTTATCAGATATCTTTTTTCTTAAAGTAATGCTAATAATGTGATGTGCAATGAAAAGTTAACGCAGTACATATAAACAATACGATTTGTTTCTCCACAATTGTCATTTTTAATAAATATTCTGTGAATAATATCGATCAGTTCAGTTATAAGCCGAGAGGTTTTTTATTAGTCAGTGGGAAATTATCGTGACTCTAAGACATTTCCTAAAAGATTCTAAAACTAATAAAAAAAATTCACTGAAAAAAAAACCACCCCAAAACGAATAGAAAAATAAGAATATATGAATGAAAACAAAGGCGACGATTCTTACATACGTCTTCTTATTTTAAAACTACATGGACATGTACACAATCTGTATACTTAGTACTAGCTTCCAACAATATCCCGATTCATCATCAATGTCATCTAGAACCCTCTGTATGCCAGAGGAAATCATTGATGAAAGAAAAATTTAAAAGCATATTTATTATATATCATGGTTGCGTGGATATTCTAAAACAATTAAAACTTTCAAGAGGATAATAAGAATAGAAAGCAACATGGATGTTTTGTCACGTGACTTGGTTTGCCTCCATTGATTTCACGCCGATGTGACAATCTTTAGTGCCTATGGTATTGGCAAGTTAATTTACAATGCGATGACGCCTAAAGAAAAATGCAAGTAATATTGCTGATTTAGATAATAATTTCATATCAATTTCAGTGAGATTGCAAAGGAAGAAATTAGGTTGTAAAATACTTTCTTTATGTCGTCTGGTGTATGGTATGTTTTATGCTAAAGTTGTCCGAAAACATCATTTATTAATGCTCTCTAATTTGCTGCATCTTTCCTTCAAATGTTTTAAAAGCATTATGAACATTTATATTTGAATATATGGAGCATACTGAAATATTTCACTAAATGACATATTAATTAATCATAGCATTTAATCTCTATCTATTTATCTATTTATTTATCTATCTAAATTGGCGAAGTTAACAATGTGTTAAATGTAATCATAATCCTCCAAAAATATATACAAAGTAGAGTGTAGGCAACACGGAACTCCAACAAATGCGAAAGCAGGATCAGGTGCTATGGAGGAGTAAGCATCCTCTGCTGACCGGTCACACCCGCCGTGAGTCCGTAGTCGAAACAAAGTAAACGGGATTACCCGTCGTCAAATCTAGTACGAAAATGACAGTCTAACAAAGGGTATGAATTAATTAACTCTTTTCAACTGCTAATTGATTAGTCACAATTACAGGGACTTTACATTAAATCTATCTATCATTATCTATGATTCAAATTTACAAGTATTGGAAGAGAAAATCTTTTGACTAAGGTTTGCTTTGAATAAGAAAAAGAAATGCGACCTATATTACCTCGTTTTCCTAAAGTCCTGTATCGATAAGTTAATGTTCACGAAATGCGTAAAATACTCAGGTCAATTTGGTTATATACTACTCTGCGCGTACAAGCATAGGTCGTCATCTGAGGAAATATTTCCTTAATAATTATAACGTGTGCTCATTTTCCTTCAATAAAGGTTACAAAAAATTAAATCTTTTTCTTTGTGTTCTCTTTTCCAAAAGAGGAAGTTATAATAGGTCACAATAGTTTAGCTTTAATGTGAAGTCCCTGGAATCATGACTAATCAATTAGCAGTTGAAAAGAGTTTATTAATTTAGCTTGTGTTCAAACATATTTGATAAATCAAATTCATGGCATGGGGAAATTTTCACATAAAATGTATATTTGATATCTAGATTTACAAATTAATAAGGTAGACGAATTAAACTGTTTTCAAGTTGTCTCCAGGTTATAAATTTTGTCTCTGTATTGATTTATGAATTTCTAGGAACAAACCTTGTGTTGTAGACCCTTAATTGTATATCAAGTGTTTATGATGTAACTAAACCCACATCAAATGAGTTGTTTTGTATTTGAATATTTCCAAGGATCTGACCATACGTCATTGCCCAATTCTTTTGCAATAAACACAAATGCAAAATGAAAATACATGCAAAGAGGCTTCTCCTTAATTTCAAAGGAAATTTTGAAAATGTTAAAATGTTTTATTGATGCATATTCTTTATTTAATTAATTTTTCTAAATTCTGCAACATCCACCGTTTATGCATTTCAACAAATAAAAAAAAAAGAACTGAATGCTTCTACATAGCATTTGAAAATAGTGTGTTCTATTAAATAATGTTAGATTATATAAATTGATCAAAGCATGGTGAAATATTCCGAAAGATTATTTTTGAAATATTATTTTCCGGCATTCTGTCAGCTTAAGTATTTGACAATATTGATGGACTGATTTGACTTATCTAAATCCAATTACTTAGAACAACCTATAAGGTTAATTATTTGCTTAAAATGGCTTACCAGACTAAAAAGATCAATTTTCAAAGTAAGGCTAAACAAATACATTAACATGAACGTGTATATCATGCTAAGACAAACTTCAAATTTAGCTGTATGTGCATTCCGATGCTATTAATTCAAAATTTCTTCTTGTCTTAGCATTGATTTCTTGACAGTCCGTTTTTTCANCTATTAATTCAAAATTTCTTCTTGTCTTAGCGTTGACTTCTTGACAGTCCGTTTTTTTCGGTAAAAAGGCATTGAAAACAAATATTTGAGAATTGTTCTGAAAAGCGTCGGTACAAAATGAAAAGAGAATACTATTTTTAAAAGACTTTCAAAATATTTCATTAATTGCATAAAATATTCCCCAAAAATAGCAATAATGAATGCATCTCAAATTAAATATGAATACAAGTTTTACCTCCAATTAAAATATATGACAATATTTCTCCACGATCCTAGATGTTGAGAGAATAATAAGACTTTCAACATATTTCAATAAACACATAAAATATTCCCCAAAATAGTAACAATGAATGCATTTTAAATCAAACATGAAGAAAATCGTTACCTGCAATAGAAAATTAGTTTTAGTTCATGATCCTAGATTTTGAGAGAATATTAAGACTTTCAACATATTTCACTAAACACATAAGATATTCTCCAAAATAGTAATAATGAATGCATCTCAAATTAAACATGAAGAAATTATTTTTACCTTCAATGAAAATGACTATAGTTCCCCACGATCCGAGATGTAGAGACCTGACTAATTTCTTCAAGGACTGTACGGCGGTTAAGTATTGTTGGATTGATCAATAGTTCTGGTTTTCTAAATATTTAAACAAAGGATATAAAGACGACATCTAACGAAACACGAAGAATACGTGATAATATTTACAAAATTCTTACACACGAAGATACAGCACGCGATATTTACATCCAAAATCATTCAAAACACCCGGAGTATTTCTACGCGCCGGAAGTACGAGATCGTTAAACCATGAGATGAAGGGATGCGTGGTGGGTCATTGGGTGGTGTAAGGGGGTAGTAGATATGAATGGGCGAAAAAGATACATTAAGTTTGTTCTGGAATGTACTGACATACCCTGGTTACATTTGAAACTCTCTAGCCGCCCACAGCGACAAAACATGAGGTGCAGCCATTGATGACCCATTTCCATTTCCACCTAAGTACACCATCCTTCTTCTCAAGACCCTATGTAAAATTAAATATCTAATTCATATTACTCAAAATAAAGAGCTCATCTTGAGTTCTGTGGAGCAGAATTTTAAATGAAGTTGCATTGCTATTCATAAAAATATGTTCTTTCAGACAAAATAGTTGGATTTTTCTCGTCCGGGCGTGAATGTTGTATATAAAGTACCAAAAATTTAGACCGATGCTTAGTGCTCCGGGCCGTAGCAGTGAAGTTTCTTTAGCGTGCCAACGCCTGCAAGGAGACAATGAACCTATGTTTTCATGGTCATATCCGAAAGACCCGTGACTCTCACTTCCAATGTCGAGCGTATAGCGAAGGAGCAATTACTACTTATGTCTATGTCATAGGTTTGACGTGGCCAGGACACGAAAGAGGCTCAAAGTCAGCTAAACTACTGCGGCAAGTCTCACGCAAAATACCTGGAAGATACATGGTTTGTTCAACATAGACTCTCTGAAAGAATTTTTTCAATACTAAATTTATGGAGAAATATTTGTTCACCTCAAAAATATGTAGAAGAGATGTCACTTCGTTCACGCAAATCTGAGGATTTTGCATAACTTATTCGACTCGCAATCTGTAGAAGAGAGAGATTTTGTTCGACATAGAATCTGCAAAAGAAACATCATTTATTCAACACCAAATCTAACGGAAAGCATAATTTGTTCAACTCTGAATATATGGAAGAATTGTTCAAAAGAAAATTGTTAGGAGAACCATTGCTTATTTCCCACAAATTATTCTATTGAAGAGATACAGTTTGTTCCAAACAAACTTGTTGAAGAAACATTTCAACTCAAAAGCTATGCCAGAAACAATTTCATTATCTAAGAATCTTTGGAGGGAACGCAATTTGATCAACACAGAATTTATAGGAGAGAGTTGATGGACAACATCGTAGCATCTACATGTATGTAAGATACTTGAATTGTTACACAAAAAGCGTGTGAATATTTTGATAAAATCAGGATCTGTGGGAAAACCATCACACCTGCATCATAGAAATCATGGGAGAGACATAATTTATTCTAACACAAACAAAAATTGTGAAAGAAACATAATTCTGCTAACATGGGATTTATGGACGTGGCATAATTTGTTTAGCACAGAACCTAAAGAAGAAACAAAACCTGTTCAATATAAAATGGCGAAGCAACAAAGTATCAAACGTAATCATAGTCCAAAAAACACATACAAAATCGAGTGTAGGGCAACACGGATCTACATGTATGTAATACAGTCTGTGAACAAGGCTAAACTTCGTCAACTATTAAATGTTCAACAAAAACGTGTATAGATAAAAACTGCCGGCATCAAATTACTATGAACAGTATGGATATTGTGTCGTGGTGTGATATGGATCTTTTGTAGAGGTGACCCAAACAGCTAAATGTTAGAATGCAATACGTGAAAAGTGAAAATAACGAACAATAATCAATTTCATCAATACTTTACAGAATTTAAAAATTGAGAGTATGACAAATACGGACTCATGGACAAACCAGAGGTTGGATCAGGTGCTAGGAGATGTAAGTATTGATAAATGTGCACGCGAAAGGGTCATAATGATAAGCATTTATGTAAAGACCAAGCCCTATATTTCTAAGAAGACAAACTAGTGTTACATAATCTAAAGAATTGAAAATAATTTTCTTGAAACAGCTTCAAATTGTGAGCATAACACTAATGGCATGCATGCATAGGAGGCGCACAAAAAAATTATGTACATAAATAGACAACATTCATTGATAAAACAAAGGTTCTGAGATTTCAGATTA
>CAJDSM010053421.1:22199-37336 GCA_903981925.1 Ostrea lurida | reverse complement strand
CAAGTCTGTGTAGTGGCTTTCTTGAAGAATTGGGGCCAATTTGTGTACATTTAATTATAATTACTCAGTATTCTAATGGGAAAATTGCGATTATTCCTATATAGGGACCCCTGCAACTCATCGGTGATTGCGCGAGCATACCGAAATAATCTGGCGCTGTAATTCTTTGCACACACGCCTTACCTTTAGCTTGCGAGAGACATCTATTCTGAATGAATACTAGTGTTGTTATAATGGAGCTATTCAAAGAGCGAGTGCTGCAATAAATGTGCTCTTTTGGTCCGCAATCAGAAATCTCCCCAATAAAAATCACGTCCAGAGAAGAAAGTTCCCGCACGCTGCGGTTGCACGATCAGACTCCAGAGCATTAGAGCTTATCCGTTTGGGACAACGACATCAGGGAGCCACGGGGAAGAAAAAAACCGCACAAAAACCCAACCACGACTATAGATATAAGCCAGAATACCAAATTTATCACAGAAAAATAAACAATACAGCGACTCTACGAGGAAACGAGGTCACGTCCCCATTATACTTCACAGCCCGATTTTCCGATATTCCTGACCATGATCTAAAAAACACGCTAACATCCGTTAATGTGAAAACTTTTTATCCAGATTCCGCCCGATAATGGCACAGTATTCCAGATACATATCCGGGGGCTCATCCATCCTAATCGAGGGCGGGGTACGTTTCGCGAGGACACACCGAGGAACGACCGCAATTCTTGATTTGATTTAGATGAAACCTAAGGCACAATATATGAAAATACACCCTCATTTTAGAATCCATGCGCTCAAACTAGTTCACGTAAAGTTTCTACTAATTATGGGCCGTGCACTACCAGCACACGAAAGCATGGGAGCAACGTGCATACTTTCTTCATTCTCAGGAGGCGGTGCGCAGTATGTCTGTTTAGAATATGCGGTAGGGCTGTGTTAGAATACTCAATTACTCTCCCTCACGTTCTCCGTTTATGAACAGATTACGTCCGTATCATCCCAAATAGATATATGATTTATCTCGTGAACCCTCTTCTAAGACATGATGGTTAGTGCAACTTTGATACCCGTAGCAATCCTACCCAAACATAAAGGGCAGTGCACGCATCACAAATTTGTAGATTATAACATACGTCACAAATTCGCTTACATCCACACAATAGATATATCATTCTTACGCTATCCCATTTTCCACGGACCATCGTAAATTAATGTTGCTATTACCAATAAAATATTCACATCCGAAACACATCTAAAGGTACTAATGTATATTACGCGCGGCATATATCCTATAAAAGAAGAGTAGTGATGTGAAGGATGAGTATGGATCGTGGATAGGAAAGGGTATTAGAAGATAGAGCGGTGTAGCGCCCCGCAAGGGTGGCAGGAGGGGACCGACAGAGGAGAGGACTACACAATGACGCGCGGACAGAACGGAGAGGATGCAGACGCTGTCGGCATGGGGGGAGAACAGGAGCCATTGGTATAACTTTATCGCCGAGTGGTGTAGAGATTTAGCGCATTTCAACGCGCTGGCAGTGTCGAGATGTGGAAAAAAGGGATCCAGAAACACAGGCAAAACCGATAAGAGCGGAGACACTTGTCAGCGTAGAAAGAAGAGGAGAGGCTTGTCAGAAGAAAGTGCGGGCTTGACGAGGCAAAAACGACCCGTAGTCGGGTAATAGGTGCTGTGGTATATCCGCCACTTGCTCGGGTCAAGCCCAACCAACTACAGTCGAAAGGCACTATATCATTCAGGTCTGCGTAAATTCTGAGAGGTGCGGGGGGGAGCTGGGGCGAGTATGGTGGGAAGCAGGGGAAATAATCTTTTGAAAACAGAAAATAGTTATGGGGACCGCCCTATTTATCCATTTAGTACCGATAAAAAATACATATCAGACCTGCTTATCATGTGTGAACCGGGTGGAGATCAGCGAACCAATAATATTCGGACTTGTGGCGAGCACACGACAGACTGATGGTCCCAGACGATTGCATGCATATTTAGATAAAGTATTGCGTGCCCAGTATGGGTCAGGCCGCCGTAACAATGGAAAGCTCGATTGAAAGTAGCCCACAAGCAAAAAGACAGTGCTATTTGACTGAACGGACGGGGATACCAGAGAGGGCGATGCAAAGAGCGGCAAAAGAGGGCAGTAGAGTTGCGAGGAGGAGAATCAAGATGCGAGACAAGCATGGGCTAGTCCTAAAACCCAATAGAAGGCAAAGAGATAGAAGCAGGGGACACAGACAGCCGTAAAGAGACTCATGTCAACATAAGCGCGCCAGTGAGGGCACATGTTACAACAATAGAGAGGAAGGGAACAAGCGCGGTAGGCGTAGGGGACCCGACGGGGGGTATTCCATAATCCAAGACCACCTGGGGAACAGGTGGCAGGATTTCAAGGACACAATAGAGCGTAGTAGCGAGGAGTAGTCAAAAATAGGATATTTAACGGGCCTGGAGAGTCGCCGTCGAAAGATAGTGAATCGAATAGGGAGAAAACGTGGGCTAGGCGGAGGGAAGCAAACGGACAGGAGAAGACACAGAGAGGGCAGGAATATAAAAAGACACGAGGACGGCCCAGGAAAAACACACAGGGAACAGGGCTGAGAAAGGGCGAGAGGTGAACAGAGACAGGGGGATCTAAGTGGCAAGGAGACGATGTGATGTGCCGGTGAGTTATGGTAAGATGTCATTGTGACGAACTAATATTCGTGTGGATTTGAGGCTTTACTAATACCGTAAAAAAACAACTAATAAACCAGTCAAAAAGGGGAGGTATCCGGCAGTATTCACTGGGGAAGTAGTCTGACAGGAGAGAACAACAACGAAGCGTGTAGAGCGCGGAAAACGCGGGGGAATTGTATGAAGGACCGGAAAGGGCGCGAAAGCGGACGAGGGGAGGGAAAGGAGCCGAATAAGGTGATCTGTACCTGATGGAGGATCAGAGGCCATAGGCGCAGGCACGGGACCCGCGAGGGAAACCAAGGGGAGGCTACACAGGAGCAGGGCGGGAAGGGAGGCACAAGAGCAGGCAGAGGCGGCAGAGTAGTGGAGGAGATGACAAAAAAGGCGCAGGGGAGGACAAGAACAGAGAGGGGAGAAAAAAACAACGGGCGCGAGCGAGCCCAAGGTCGAAAGGATGCGACCCAACAATCAATACACGTGGATGAGTGCGAGGACGACAAGCATGGGTTATTGGAAGGGGACAAGAAGAAGGGCAAGGACGCAGAAGCACGGCAAGAAACAGGGCAAGGGGGCACGGGGCGGGAAAGGGGGCCAGGCAGGAACCACGGATCCCACCAAAGGGGACAACGCGAAGCCAACGGGGAGATGAGGGTAATAGAAGCGGCGAGAGACGACGGGGGTGGAAGCAGCCAGGGGGCAGCGGGACCAAAGGCGGGGGAGGGCAGGGGAGCGGACCCAGGGAAGGGACGGTCCAAGGAACAGGGGGGGAGGGGCCGGGGGCATGTCGGAGACAGAGAGGACGCCGGGCGCAGGAAGCAAGGCGAGGACCTCACGAAAGGACAGCCCACAAACGAGCAAGAGGGGGGGGGACCCAAACGCAAAAATCTAGGGGCCCACGTAGTGGAAGTGACGCCCACCAGGAGGGGGGGAGGGGGAGAGGAGCAGCGCGGCCGAGAGCAGCCGGGGTGGGGAAACGGATACCGCGTAGTGGAACTAGCAGAGGAACGCAAGGCAAGGCAAGCAGATCCAAGAGAACGAAAAACGGCAGAATATATGTGGGGCCCAAGAGAGAGAGGGTATCGGATGACCCGAGGGTGGCTGGTCAAGGTTGCAGGGCACGAGGGGCGAGGTAACAAGATAAAGAGAATGAATGAGGAAATCAAGACAGGAAGGACACAGAAAGGCGGCAGTAGAATTATTAGCAGACAAATACGGCATACAAAGGGGTGCGCACACATAATTGGTTGAAGAAGAGGAGCGAACCCGAGGTAGGGGCAAGGGGTGACGGGATGCAAAAAGATGCAGGGGGAACGAAGGGACGAACCAGAGGGATTATAAAAGAAGGTGGGTGCGTAGCCATGGGGAGGCGAAGATGCGGGCGGGCCGATGATGCGAGTGACACAGGGGAAGGCTGGAGGGCACTGGAACAAAGCGTACAACGAGGGCAGCGGGAGGGCAAGGAGACAGAGTGAGATCGGTGGAGCTATTCGCGCGAAACGGGTGCTGTCTAGCCAGACACAAAGGAAATCTGAGGGAGAGCGCGGGGCAGGCAGCAAAATGGCATGCGGGTAATAGGTTTCTCCGTGGATTGGTTTATACACGAAGAGGGGGCCAACGGAAGCAAACACGGAACACAAAGGGCAAGGCGAGGACCAAGAGAGGAACGCGCGCAAGAGGAGGACGGAGAGAGGAGAGAAGAAGGGAATTAGAGAGAACCGACGAGGCAAACGGCCGACAAAGATGGCTAACACTGATAGGGGATTGATCAGCACGGAAGGGTAGGACACAAGGTGGCAAATAAACTGGCAGACAACAGGCAAAATAGAGAGAGGCCAAAACAGCCCCAGGAGGGGAGACACAAGAGGCAAAAACCAGCCATCCCACAACAGACCAAGCAACCTGAAATATCGGCGGATGGCAAGAGCAGGACCTAGATGGCACCCAGGGAGCAAGCAGGGAAATGACGGGGCAAAAAGCAGGGAAGTAGGCAAAGGGCACCAGGGAAAGAAAAACCCGGCGGAGGGCGGGGGGGGGGATGAAGTGGAGGGTGGTGCCGCGGCAGGGCACTGAGAGTGAGAGGCGAGGACAATAGAAACAGGGTGGGGGCCGCGGCCGCTGCACTTCGCGTACACACGGCCCCCCGGCCGCAGTATGCTATGGATGGCGCCGCGGAAGACGATACGGACGGATGAGATGAGGGGCGACCAAGTAGAAAAGAAGAAGACGAAAGGCCAACATAATTTAAGGTCTATTTAGAACTAGGCGAGTGGTACAGACCAGGAGGTTGGGACGGGAAGTGTGGGGTGGACGGCCGGCAACATCAAAGGATTGGCCCAGTATCTATATGGCCACCGCGCATGGGGCGAAAACGGGGGCGCGGCAAGGACGGGTAAAGTGCAAAACCCGGCGGAATAGACGAGAAGGCGCAGGGATGGGGGGTAAAGGAAAAAGCGTGCAGTGGCGGGAGGGGCGTCAGGGGGCAGGGAGAAGAGGGAGGCGGGGGAGTCCGCTCAGGAAAAGAAAGGGGGGGGGGACGTGCGCCAGCGAAGCCATAGTGAGAAAAGGGAGGAGGAACAGGGACGAGGACAAGGGGGGGGCAAGCGCGCGCGGGGGCCGCCGCCGCCGTAGGGGTGGGGGGAGAGAGATAGGGACCAGTGATAAATAATGGGGCTCGCGAACAGGGATGGAGCTCGCGGAGTGGGGGCATCCTCAGGGGGGATGAGGAGAAGGGTGCCCCCCCCCCCCGGCGTGGGCAGTGGAGGAGCAAACAGTAATAACGTGGAAACACTTCCAATAAAGGGTGGGGGTCCGCCGGAAGGAAGAAGAAGAGAGGTGTTGGGGTGAGATGGGTGCGTGCCGGAGCAACCGTGGAAACTTCCAGTTAGGAAGATTAATATTAATAGCCAAGCAAAGAAGGGAAAGGCTGGAAAACAAGCCAAATTGAAAAGATGTATGAGAAGTAAGAAGGGTGGGAACGTAATGTGCAAGCGGGATATACTGGGAGAAATGACAAAAGGGGGGAAATGCCCGCAGAGAACGGAGGGGATAGGTACGGGAGGCTATTACTAGCCTAAAAATATAGCAGAACAAGCAGGAGGGACGCGGGCGCGCGAAGAGGAGGCTGGGTTGCGGATGGGATGTGAGGGAGGAGGGACGCGGGGGGGACAGAAATAGGGCGAGAGACGGACCATACAAAGGGAGTGATGGGAAGGGGCAAAGGGGGGGGAGAGGGTAAAGAAGAGAAGAAAGAAAAAGGGCGGGTCAGGCAGATAAGCGAGAGGAAAAAACAAGAGAATAAAAAAAAAAAAAAAGAAAAAGAAGGGGGGGTAGGGAAACTGGGGGACAGTTTGCAGAGGAGGAGGGGGGGCAACAGTTACCCCCCGAAGCCGGAATGGAGGGCGACTATGGAACCGCTGCATGCGCCGTGACGGAAACCGCACAGGGGCGGAATTGACGGCATATGTGGGGAGAGGAATGGGAATCAGGGGTGACGGACTAAGAACGGTATGGGGACAGAGCAGCGGTGAACGTTGGATAGGGAAGGAAAGAGAGGGGCTTCCAGGGGTGTAAATGAGACGGCAGCGATTACGCCGAGGGCGAACGCAGACTGGGAAGGAGGTTTGGATAAAGGGGGAGAAGAAGCGAGGGGAAGTACAAGGCGGACCGGCGAGCAGCACTCGCTGCGAGGACAGGGCCACTACGCGGAAGGGCAATTCGGGACCCAGGGGAGTGAGAGGAATGTTTAATATAGCTGGGGGGGGGCGTGGTCTGAAGGGTATGATAAGGAACCAAGGGACGGCGAAGGAGGCGCCCGGTAAACGCGAAAGTACAAAGGCGCGCCATGGGGGAGGCGGATTACAGGGGAGAGAGAGGAAGGAGACAGGTGAGCAGGAAACATAGAGCAAGCGGAGAGGTGCGGGACCGGCAGCCAGGGGACACAAGGGCAACGCAAGCAAGAGCAGCCCCGGGCAACACAACAGGGAGAAACAGGAAGGGCCAGAGGAACCTGAGTAGAGCGCAGAAACGCGCATCCGGGAGACAACATAGAACAGAGGGGGCCTAGACCGCGGGCCTGGGGCAAATTACTCAGGGGGGGTAAGTGACTGGTGAGCGTATTCGCCGACCAGAGAAAAGAAGGCGGGCGGCGGAGGGTGGCCGAAGAAGGGAAGACAAGAGGGCCATGAGGGAACTCGGCGCAACACGGGAAAAAAGCACCGCGCGGTTGGCCAGTGCCCGCTGCGGTCCAAGGATGGAGACAGGAGGAGGAAAGGATGGAAAGGGGGGTAGGAACGGCTGGAGGGTCGAAGCACTGGTCGAGGGCTAATTCACCGGAGGAATGCCGTGTAACACATCTACGGGCGCAGGGCAGCGTACGGCGACGAGCCTCGCCACAATACGAACAAGCTGGGGAGGCATCGGGAAGGCGGGCCTTGGTGGACAGTACTGGGGCGGGTGGTGACCAAAAACCGCGAGGCGAGTGCTGTGGGACGGCAGGGCGCGTGACCGGGACATGAGAAGGGAGAGAAGTGCAGAATTTACGGCGGAAATAGGGAGAAAGAGGAAAAGCCCGAACAAAGACCAAATACATTGGGTCTAGTGTGTGATACGTAAATGCAGGGAAAAGGGAGATGAACAAGACTGAACAGCCACGAACGGGGGCTCCCTCTTAACATGGAAACAAAAGGAGAGGCCACAGGAGAGAGAGTCCGAGGTTCGTTTTCTTTTTTATTCTTTTTCTGAATGAACCATGAGAGTGCATGAAGGGCGCGAGATGAGAGGGTGAACACAGCCGCGGGGTGTGAAGGGGGTGTCCTTAGCGAAACCGGTACTAATGCGATGAACAATGCACAGATACAATCTCCCTATACACAAACTGTCATTTAATAAGCCGACAAAGGGTGAAGGTGGAGGGAGGGAGGCGGGAGAGGGAAGAGGAGGGGCAGGCAGGACGCCATCGTCGAAGAGGGAAGCAGGGAGGATACGGGGAGAGTGGGGCAAGGGGAACGGACAAGGGAGCGCGGTAAACGCGGACTCAGTGTGGGGTAATGTATACAAAGAAGGGCCCCGAGAAGGGTTGGACCCGAAGGTCACATGCGAAGGATAACGCAGGATAGGACCGTAGGGGGGAGTAGATCTGGCCGCACGAGCGCGAAAGGACAGGGTGAAGCTAATGGACCAGAGGGTAATGGTACAATGGCGAGCACACGGGGAAGACCTAGGGAGGTGCCAAGACAAGAGGCCAAAGGAAGATTGGGTTCTCCAGACATGATGGACGCGCATCCAAAACTTAGATGCAGTCCCCGCCGCGAATAAGATCCACGGATGGGAAGAGTCTGCGAGAGAGGTTAACCGAGTATGTGGACCCAGCTGCGCGGGAGCATATGGGGGCGCTGGGACTGATACAGCAAAGTGGTGAAGAAACGAAATGCCGACGCGTGTCGAAATCCCATTAAGGAAGAGCAAACAACGGCCAAATAGAGCCCGGGAAACGGGAATACAGAGGGACATACGACGAAACAAGGATAGTGTATAGCGGGCCACATGGCGGCCGTATAGGACGGCCATTAGAGGGCGGCTAGGCCAATTATGTGGCAAGTGCTATCCGGAGCGGATGCAGACAACATGGCAAGGGGGAGTATACATGGAGAGACGATGTGAGACAAAACCATGGCTGGACGTGTGCGCAGCACCCCCGAGGGAACGGGAGACGGACAGGGGATCTCGGTGGCGATGCAATGCCACGGAAGGGGTCAACGGTACGATGAAACCTAGGGAAACGATAAGGGTAAAGGTGGCGGGGAACGACTGTATGAACCTGACGTGGGGAGGGTCGAGGTATGTAGAGGGTCGGGCCGAGGACGAGGAGGAAAGCGGGGGCGGCGATTCGTGTGCGAAGAGTGCGGTGTCAACGACCAGAGATGTTTTTGACATAATGCTGGGGGAAGCTTGTATGGGAGAGTGGCGGGGCGCCAGACGTTAGAGGAAGCGCCAGGTAGAGAGGCGAGGGATAGAAGGCAGAGGGCCTCAGACCAGACGACCGTGGGGAGGAGAGAGACAAGATCAGGAAGACGGGGGAGTAGGAGAAGACGTGACACACAATGGGAGTATGGGGGGGAGGGGGAACAAGGATGGAGGGGGTAAAATCTGTATACAAAAGTAAAGAAAAACGAGCATCCAAAACAGCGGAAGAAGGCAGGTGGGAAGGAAGGGGGAGAGAGCCAGGGAGGCGATACCCGGATGACTGGTGACGGGTCAGCAGAACAATAGGTAAGGGGGAGATAGGGCTCGCCAGGACTCGGGTGGGAAGGAGAGGGCTCTGGGGGCTAGATTTTACGGGGCGGTGCGAAAATATGTACCAGAGAAAGTGCCGGAGCGGACAAGAGAACATAAGGGCAGTTGTTGTATGGTTACAGAACGGAACATAACAGTACGCATAGGGCAAGGAGAAGTAAAGGGCGTGACATGTAGTGGGGTCAATAGTAATAGCAGAGTATCGGGCCAAAGGGTAAAAAAGAAAAAGTAGAACCGCAGGATTAAGGAGAAAGCGAACAGGCAAGAGGGCCTTATGTGAGCATAAGGTGGTTAAATCTGTGGCGCTATAAGGCGAGAAAAGGGTGGGAGGGCGGTGAGAAGGAGAGGAGCAAAGAAAATGCGCTACGAAGTAGAAGGGGCCGGGGGGAATGTGCGCGCAAAGGGAGGCGCGGGATCACCCCTACTACCCCTTGTTGTGCGTATGGAATCCTAGGAAGAGACGAGGGGCCAAGGGGTGAAACGAGAGAGGGGTTGCATCCAATCCGGTGGAAGGGAAAAGGGGCATAAGCGCGTGGCGAAAAGGGATGCTAAAGGAGAGCGCGCGCGAGAAGCGGCGAAAATCGGGTGGACAGGACGAGAACGACGAACTGTTATTGAAATCACCGATTGAGGGAGAGAAGAGCCCCGCGAGAACGGCCACGCGGCCGAGAGAAAAGAAGGACGCAGTGCGCGGCGGGGCGGGGACACGGGCCGAGGGAATGGACGGGGAGGTGACTGAAGGGAGGGGGATGAAGTGGTGGCAGGGGGCCCGGGGGAAGGTAAACCAAAAAGCGAATTTGCATAAGAAGTTGCGGTGCGGGGCGGCGTGGTATTGCCTTGCTTCAAGGGCAGCGACGAAAGGGGGCGGGGCAGGTTACAGGTAACCTGCGTGAATAGGTGTTGTATCTAAAGTCGGTTCAAGACGGGGCAGGCAGTTTAGGTCGGTTTGAAAGGGAAAAAGCCCGCGCAATGGCCCGCGCGCGCAGACTGGGGATGGGTGAAAGCTAGGGCTCGGACGCGCGCATCCGTTAACAAAAGTGGTGTCTGAGAGAAGCGAAGCAGGGATTGAGCGCTTAGGGGAGAGGAGGAAAGGTGCAGGAGCCGAGGAAACGACGCGACAAGCAGGGTCAGAACGTGGAGACGGGGCGGGTTTGCCGTGCTCCGCGTGTTTGGGCAGAGGCAGCGGGGGAGGCGGTAGCCCCCAATCAAATGTGTTGGAGCGAAACACGTGTGCCGCGCGGATCGAGTGCAGGGGGGTGTCGGAGGAGCGGCGGGGATACCGGGAACCAAAAGGCCGCAAGAGAGCCGATCGAGTCACGGCGGGAAAAGCAAGAAGAGAGAAATTTGCGGGTAAAGGGGGAGGGTCATATATAGAGGACAGCGCCAGGGCATGGGTACGCGCGGCGAAGAGTCAGGAGGCGCAAGAGCTAGGGGGGCCCGAGGAGGCCGGTATCTACAAGAAATAGATAATCACGACATTAGTGAGGACTGCGGGCCCGAAGATAAAGGCAGAGGTGTGGCATTGAACAATGAAGCGAGAGCAAGGGACGCGGGCACGCAGGGTTTTCCCAAAGTGTGCAGGGCGCAGGGGGCCAGAGTTACCGCTCGCAAAGAGAAGAAGCTACCGGACGGGAGAGGCATGCGAGTGGCTGTGGAGGCAAATATAGAAGAGGGGTCGGGCGGAGACAGGCTAGAATGCGCGTGGCACAGCCCGGGGAGACATGATGGGGTAGTCCCAGCGCGACAATCCCATGGAAATGCGCTGCAGAGGGATACAGTTTTTAAACCGGCCCACGCGGGCAAGACATATACATATCGGCGGAAACAAAGAGAGGGTGTCCTTGGCGGCGAGCGCCAATAATAAAAAACGAAGACCAATGGAATAGAGATGAATAGAGTCCCGAAAAAAATGGATGCCGGGGAACGGGGGCGATCTTAGCGCACAGGGGACCAAGAAACCTTTTTATAGAGGCAACGGGGTAGAAGAATTGCACTCGGACGAGGAGTAAAAGGTCCAGGGGCCGGGGGCGGGAAGCCAGGGGGCCATGCAGGGCGCCCGGGCCGGGTGGACAGCGGAGAGGGGGCGAGAACACGGCTCATGGATGTGAGTCCTAAACTCCTCAACCGGAATAAGATAATCCAAGGACCTGACGAGAGCAAGACCGGAGACAGGTGGAAGCGTGCCAGAGCAGGACAGAAAACTCAGCGGTCTGGTTTATCCCAGGAGGAGAAACGGCAAAAACCATATAAAAAAAAATATGTCATAAGAGAGCGCTACAAGCGGGGCGGAGGCTCTGAAGTGAGGAAATCCCAAAATCAGGTATAAAGTGGCTACAAAGGATCAAACCAGGGCGGTAGGGAGCGGAGGATCGAGGTCGAGAGCCGAGTGCGGAGGTAGAGAAGCAAAGGGGAGGGACGACAGAAGAGAAGGGGAGGCCAAGGGGGGCCCCAGAGGGCAGAATGGAGAGGTGAACAGGGCAGATAAGAAGAGGATAGGGGCCATCAAAAAATAGACTAATGGACCGGTTGACAACAAAATGGGACTCGACACAGGACCAAAAAGTCACCACAACCTAACAGTCAATAAACAGGGGTGGGAGAAACTATAGGTGTAGCAGATAGGCGGAGAAGTTCAAACAGAGATATCAGTCGTGCCTGGGTTATGTGAATAGAGATAGCGCCCGGAGAACGGAGAAGAGCAAGTTAGGGGAGGGGCCGACAAAGAAGTGAGTAGAACAGCACAAGCAGCACCCAGAGGACAGACGAGTAGACAGGGGAGGAAACAGAAAAGGCAAGCGCGGTGTGGCATTGGGGCCGCACATCCTATACAAGAGGCACAGGGAAGGGGGCACGGGACAGGTTGCAACGGAAGCGAGGGGCACAGAGGAGCCGAGGGGGTAAGCGTGAAAGAACAATAGGACGGGGAGCAAGGGCAAAAGGATGGCGGGCGGGAGTTACGCAAGCCCAGGGGGGCGGAACGCAGGGGCATCCAGGAGCAGGGCAGAGGATATACGTAGAACTGTAGGGGTGTGAGGAAGGCAGCCAAGGTCCAAGGAAGGGAAGAGAACGTCACCATTATGTGCAGCAGGTGTCAGGCAACACAAAGCAGCTGGTAAACGCTGGCATGGAGCACGTACATGTCAGAGGCGCGAGAGCCACAGAATAAAATTCTATCAAACCGGACGGACTAAACACAGAGGCCGCAGTAGATGCCCGCGCCGCAGCAATGCCCCGCGCACGCCGCTGCAAGGGGAGCCAGAAGGAGACCCGCGACGGCGCCCCAGGGCGCCGTGAGCAACGAAGAGAGGGGGGCGCAGGTCATCTTATAAACAAAAAAAGAACCCAAAAGGCGTCGGACATGCGGAAAGTGGAGGGCGGCGCGGCCCCAATATGAGGTCGAAACACCAGTTAAATTGCTAGCAAACTATGGGATCTTTGGAGCCTTCTTCCAATTCCCAAAAAAGGAGGACAAGGAGGAGAGCCCATACGGGGACAAAGAGAGGTAGCACAGGATGAATGATGAGAAGTAGAGGGGGAGTACTAATGAGGCAAGGGTGGGCCGTTGTATGGGCCAAAACGGTTAAGGTAAGAAGCATTAGGGAACAAAAACTGAGGCGCGAGACAGAGAAAGGAAGACACAATGACGTGGCGCTAGTGTACACAGAGTGATAGCAATTGTAGGGGTATCTTGATAGACAAATGAAATAGGAGCAAAACAGAGAAGGGACGACGCAGGCGCAAGGACACACGAGCACGAATCAGCTGGGTGACAGAAAAGGCGGGCAAAACACGGATAGTCCGTCCTCATTCCACACCGTGAATATATTATTTTTAACAATTATAAGTTAAAATCTGTAAAGGTGTGCAACGTAATTCATAAACTACAGAGGTTTATAAAAACATTCATGAATCGAAGTTAGGATTTCACTCCCATTATGCCCTTGTAACATTGAAATTTATTGATAACCACAATACCGGTGGTCAGTTTGCAAAATCCACGTGATGCCGAATCACGTGATCAATCTAAATATGAAATACAATCGTCCTGAATATGCATTTTCAGTCCATCATATTTTTATCAATTATCAATAAAGTTCCAAAATTATTTATCCATTCTAATAAATGATGTTTTTCAGTCGCATATTTTCAGCGAATTTTCCATTGGCCACCTTAACTGTGCTGCGCATGTACCTATTAATAGTGAAACATGCATTTGTTAACATTGATCTCTTCTTACTCTGAAATCAAATAATTTTTAGATTAGATTTTAGTGCTTTTTGAGTTCTTAAGATATGTATTTATTGTTTTAATAACCCGTGGGGGCCCGGGTTGTTTGAAATAGGTCCCCAGCATCCCCTTGCGTGAGGAGATACAATGATTATGTAACGCGGTATCATGTTAAAACATAACTATCAAAGTCATTTAATAAGTCTTGTACTACTTCACATTCCAATAAAATTGTTCAATGGTTCAGTTTCCTTTTTACAAAAAGTACAAAAGTCTATATCCTTAATGTAAATTCTTTTATCCAATAAAACAATTGTAATATAGGACATTAAAATTATATAATTATAATTACACAGTGTGTATGTGATGTTTCATTATCACCATGGCATACAAGGATAACATGCTACACTGTACATTTTTCAGACACATATTGAAATCATCCATGCTTATAATTGCATGTAACGCATGTATTAATCGCTATTATTAAGGCTTCAATAAGTATATGTTAAAACATAAATATTTGAGTTGGGTATTAGTCCGATTAGTCGTACCAAAGTAATATACTACGTAATGGTCATTTTTCTTCTCTTTGCCTGTTCAACCACAATGTTTTCTTTCTCTTGATTCTAAATGCAATACAAAATACATATAATTGTAAACACAAATAGTCCGGTGCCAAAAATTGAACTAATTACAGAGCACACAAAAAGTCCGTTCCCAAGGTTTACGATAAATTAACATTTTCCAAAAAAAAAAAGGCATGTATGATATGATTTTTGAGTCGATGTTACTAAGTAAGCAGATAGATTACATCTTTTAACAACGAAAATACAGTCAGTGAATAAGAATAATCGATGTATTCTAGAAAACGTGACTGCATTTGACAAATCGATCATTTTCCAAGTTTGTGTAAGGTTTTTGTGAAGAATGTGGGCCAAATTTGTACATTTAGTATAAAATACTATCTCATGGGATACTTACTGATATTCCGTGAAATGATTTGAAAAAGACTTACGACTTCTTTCTTCTGTAGAGTCCATAATGTGTCTCTGGTCCGATTTTTAAATCCCGAAAGTCCGTTGCTGAGCACGCTTTAGTCTGGAAACGCGCAAAAAACAAAAAAAACAAAACACGGAGTAGTCCGTCCTCATTCCACACCGTGAATATATTATTTTTAAACAATTATAAAGTTAAAATCTGTAAAGGTGTGCAACGTAATTCATAAACTACAGAGGTTTATAAAACATTCATGAATCGAAGTTAGGATTTCACTCCCATTATGCCCTTGTAATATTGAAATTTATTGATAACCACAATACCGGTGGTCAGTTTGCAAAATCCACGTGATGTCCGAATCACGTGATCAATCTAAATATGAAATACAATCGTCCTGAATATGCATTTTCAGTCCATCATATTTTATATCAATTATCAATAAAGTTCAAAATTATTTATCCATTCTAATAAATTGATGTTTTTCAGTCGCAATATTTCCAGCGAATTTTCCATTGGCCACCTTAACTGTGCTGCGCATGTACCTATTAATAGTGAAACATGCATTTGTTAACATTGATCTCTTCTTACTCTGAAATCAAATAATTTTTAGATTAGATTTTAGTGCTTTTGGAGTTCTAAAGATATGTATTTATTGTTTAATAACCCGTGGGGCCCGGGTTGTTTGAAATAGGTCCCCAGCATCCCCTTGCGTGTCTAAGAAGCGACTGAATGGGGCGGTCATTCGGATGAGACCGGAAAAAACGGTCCCGTGTCACAGCAGGTGTGGCACGAAAGAGATCCCCCCCCCCTGCTCAGAAAGGCCTGAGTGCGAGCATAGGTCTAAATTTTGTAGCCCTTCACCGTAATGGTGACCTTCTTGCTTATTCCATTCAATAGTTGTAATGCTAAATGATTTGTCGCAATATTTT
>CAJDSM010053421.1:0-16404 GCA_903981925.1 Ostrea lurida | reverse complement strand
CTATATCATATTAGTTTGATGTTTCGTAATGTTCAATTACAGTTGAACATTTTGGATTTAAAACGAAATATTTAATTACAGAAAGAATTTGGCATAATTAACTCAATTTTCAATCAGCATGTAGGTTATATCCTGCTTGCTTAAATTCCATAAAACATTGAACTTTTTAACCAATCTACCATATTCTGGATCATGTCACCGCGCAGTACAAAACTCAAAGATTCCCCAAAATGCGCACCCACTAAATTTGATTCGCAATCGACTAAAGCGCACTTAATCGTGGAAAACACAGAACAAATTCGAAAACTGAACTAAGAACGTTGGACACTTAACTCTGGGATCGGGCTTTAAAGCCAACATTTGAAGAGGGCATAATTGTGCATATGACAACACAAACAAACACCAAAAGGACTTCAATATCGTTATTTATTTTAACTTGTAGTTGTACGACTTGCACATGTCTGTAACCATTGTAGGAATGCGGTAAATCGCAGTAACGCCACGTGCCAGCCGATCAAGATTTTCATCGCTGACAACAAAAAAAAATTCTTGCTTTGTAATTCATATATCTTCACATGCAGTGTGTTTCCGTTACAATGAAGAGTTTAAAATGTTACATCAATGAATGTATTACATCCATGGCACCTGATCCTACCTTCGCTTTGTCGGAGGTCCGTGTTGCCCTACACTCGATTTTGTATGTTTTTTGGATTATGATACGTTTGACACAATGTTATTCGCCTTTTTGTTTGTAATACGAACTCAGCGGGTGAGTTTTGTGAATGCATTCAATTAGGATGTCCTAATTTTACAGCCTTCCCATCAAAGCACGATCCCAATCCCCGATCGTTATATATCAAAATTTCTTTCTTTCACAACCTGAACTCAGCCAAACGTTATGAATTCAACTTGATCTGTAGTTTTGACACTATGAACTAACCCTGAAATTTTAAAATGGCATTCCTCACAAGCATAAAGAAAAACAGTCGGAAAAACAAACGAGGGACGGAATGGGGACAGACAGGAAGACAGACAGACAGCAAAGAAGAAAGCTATAGTCCCCTCCGGTTAAAACCGGTAGGGGGCTAATAAAAATAATGCACTTCTTATGAAGCGGGAAAAAATATCACAAATATATTTGTTTCAGGTCGCCTAAGATTAAAAGAGAGGGTCGGTAGGTGGGCTTTTTTCCCTTTACTTGTTTCACTACATGTAATTTTATTTATTGATGTATTTCTATGTTTTGTATTGTTTGTTATTTTTATCCTTGTACTTAAGTTTAAAAACTTTAAATATGATTTATAACTTGAAGTTTCACAAACATGTCCTGATTTTTACAGCGATAGATTATGATTTGGCATCTGTTGTCCAAACGTAATCTGGTAACGAAAAATTATAACATCCTGATCCACTCAACATTACGCTAGATAAAATGCACCTGACAGTCAGAAGAAAGTAAATCATAACTAAAAAATTGATATTCAGTAAACTATATGAAAATGTAAATCTAGTTGTTTTTTAAATTTCTATTTTGGTCTAATGTATAAGGCAAAAGATCAAACGTGAATCAATCTACGTAAGTCTAATAAATACAAACAGAGTTAGAAAATAAAAAAAGAACAGTACGAAAAATTAGTTTACCGGACAGACAGATAGACAGACAGACGGGGTGCAAACTTAATGATCCCTTCGACTTCGTCGGTAGGGGACTAATAAACCAGTTGTCGTGTTGTAAAGCTAACATCGATCACTTTTTGAATAATCAGGAAAGATATCCGTTTAATCTTTACAGACGAAGTGCCACATTGTTTTTAATCTACATGTATCCGTAGCACTAAATGCTTTTCCTTGTGCCAACACCTGGTGCCTTTCACGTCTATTGCCGGACACTTGGCGAACTATAGGTAAAAATGTTATCTACAAAGCGGGCGCCCTATAACCATAGGCTACCGTGAGCGGTACATGTATCTGTTTATATCCCAACAGTGTGGAATATAATTCTTGAAAGATCGCTTCAATCAGCTAATCTTTAGAGAATTCAATTGCAATGCTACGTCCGAAAGCCGTCAATGTTTTCTGTTGTTCAAATAAAGCCCCAATTTTAATAATTCCAAAGTAAATTGAACAAAAGTTTATGATTGCAACAAAAACAAGAACAACACAGTCGTATTTACATATAACAAATACATCAACTGTGAAATTCCTTGGAATCTATGGTAAGACAATAGACCACACATAAAGTTTTGCTGTCTGCAGTCCGTTCACAAAAGTGTGCTCTCCTAGTTAAAAAGTACTCATAAAGACACGTGCGACTCAATAACTGTTCTGTGAGCCACAATATTGGTCGTTGAAGCCGCAGTAACAGAATGACCATCCATTTCATGTCTCGCATTCGCCATCATAATGACCACACCATTTTGTCTGTGCTTTTGACAGAAATGAGACATTTTAATACAGCATCCTTTGCATAGAATTTTCAAGAATTCATTTTTGAAATTTTCATTCAACCATCCATATAGCACGGGATTAGTACAAGCAGAACTTAACACCAGCATATGGCATATCACGTATACTAAGTTAATATTTATGGATTCCAAAAAAAGCGCAAGTCGAAAATCGCTGAGTATATTGAAAATATTCAACGGTAACCAACTCAGTGCAAATATAATCCCGATAGAAGCGAGCAGAATATTTGTTCGTCTTTTCCTTCTCGAGTTTCTTCTTTGTTTCTCTATTTCAGTATTTGACCTTGCTCCCAGTGCGTGTTGTTGATTTGCCATTCTGTATTTCAGTTTATTACATATTCGGAGATGAGCTATTGTCACAATAACAATCGGCAATATATACTGGACCACCATCGAAGCAACAGAATATGCACCTTTTTCTTCTTGTAATGACGTGTCTTCATAGCATCTGCGATACGTGAGGTATATTCCCATGTCTTTAAACGGCATTTCAGTTTTGTGAATGGAAAATATCAGCAAAGGACTCGCAATCAGAAAGGAAATTATCCAGATTGATAATAAGGCAGCGACAGCACCAAGTTTCTTCATACTGTCCTTCGTGGGATATACAATAACTTGGAACCGATCGAGAGCAATCGCTGTAATGCTGATTGTCGAAACGAAGACATTTGTTCCTTGGAACATGGGAACAAATTTGCACATGAATTCACCAAGTGCCCACTGTGTTCTTAGTAATTTGTATAAATTAATTGGCTGCGTAAATAGACAAAGTGTCAAGTCTGAAATCGCCAGACTGATGATGAAAATGTTTCTGGGTGTTCGCATATGAGGGTTTTTGCCGACCACGTAACATACCAGTCCGTTTCCAAGAGCTCCAAAAACTATTAAAACCGAGAAGCAGCAAATCAATATGTATTCTGTGTATTTACTAAATCGTCCTTTATTCATGTCTTGGTTTAGTATGGAGAGTAGCTGTGAATCTCCTATTGTCATATTTGACGCCAAATATGTCAGATTGTAGTCAAACGCCTCCATGTAGTCCATAACTTCAGAGTGTCTGCTAAAAAATAAAACATAAACGGTTAAGCTATCTAATCCATAATAGAACCACATCATACACCATCAACAGAAAGGTATATCTATAGAAATGTTTGGTATTGTTTTGCACGGCTTAATACAAATTCTATGAATTAATGAAGTACTTTTTAAAAGCAAAGATTCTACTGTTTAAAATTCTTCACTAAATACTCAATGATATCTATGGAAACAGTCAAGTCTTTATGAATTAAAATTAGAGCACAGACGAATCTCAATGCTTACCATTAGCAAATGAATTTAGCCACAAGAATGAAGGTGATAAAATTTACGCTCAAACTTTTCTTTCTTTTACAAACAAAACATAAAGAGGCGAAGAACGCTACTCACATTGTAAAAACACGCTCACTAATAATTATTCAATTCATTGAAAGGATTAACATCCAATAAACCATTCTTTGGACCTACAGCCACTGTGTATCACCGACAGTCACAACCAAAGCGAGGACGTTTTATGTAACAACACTCCACGATGAAAATTTCTGCAAACATCAAAAATGGAAAATATATATCTTTAGCTTAAAACGTGTCTATGATGTAACAACATTCCACGATGAGAATTTCTGCAAACATCAAAAATGGAAATATATATTTTTAGCTCAAAACGTGTCTATGCCCCTTTAAACCACTTGTTATGCATTTGCTGATGCTACCTGCATATTAAATGTTTAAACAATGTTTAGACCTATCTTAAAATATTATTGAATCATACGAAATGCTGACTAATAACATTATGTACAAGTAGTACGGCAACTTGCAGTGCCAATGTACAGCGATCTCATTATTCTTATCAAATTTAAGACAGGTACATGTATGATATCGGTACAAAAAGGCGAAGTTAACATTGTGTTAAACGTAATCATAATTTAAAACAAAAACATATATACAAAATCGAGTGTAGGGCAACACGGACCTCCGACAAATTCTAATAGTTCAATGATTCAATTATTACATCTAAATGCATGACTTCAACACTTTACACCACCATTCCTCATGATAAATTAAAGACTAGACAATATTGACATGATAAACAATTTCTCAACGAAAATGAAAAAGGATATTTTCATATCTATGATCAGTTATTTAAAAATTACTTTATTAAACACCACTCTGATTCTAAGCACAAGTACATGTACTTTGAAGTTCATATCAGAACGGTACCAGCACAGTTCTAATATCAACTTTAAAGTTCCTCATTGACAATATCTTCGTAGTTTTTGGTATTCAGGTATTCCAACAAGCTCTTGGAATTCCCATGGACATGAATTGTGCTCCTTTATTGGTACACCTGTTTTTATATTCTTATGAAGCAGAATGTATTCAAAAGCTTCCACATGAGAAAAGAAATGTCTAGTTGTAGCCTTTAACTCGACATTTAGATATCTGCTAATAATTTTCTTTCACATGTCGATGTAAAGGGGCATGGACACGTTTTGAGCTAAAAAGGGTCTAGATATCTAGATACTATTATAAATTTTAATGCCGTTAAATGCTCCATAACCCTTATGGTATTTCCCTAATGGTCAGCAAAAAACAACTTGTGCCATCGTCATTGTCTTGACGCCTTCCTTCCACGTGAGAATGAGGCGATTGCACTATCCAGCAATTTTGTTGCTATGTAAACAAGGCTCCGAGCCTTGTTTATTTATATACATAAGGTTGCTTCACAGAAATATACCATAGAAATAAACTAAGTGAGTGCATTTGGTATGAACATTAATCAAAGTACTGGAATGTACTATGAAAGTCTGGCTTTACATCAAACATACCTGTACTACAGAGGGATGTTTTTCAAGATGAGGCGTTATATTTATCTATTCATTAATTTATTTCAATAACTTTATCAGGCCCGTCATGCGTTTTTGCAGGAAAGTGTTTTATCAAGCCAAAGTCTGGTTACATCACGTCCCTTTATACAGTGACACAAACAAGACATTAAAAGATAATTCTTATTATACAAGAGTAATCTTCATAGTTTAACAGAAGGGAAATCATGTTAAGTCTCTAGCACATTGAAATTCTATTACAAAAGATTGTTCTCCACAAACCCATAGTAGTATATCCTTGAACACAGAATTTTGTAACAAAATTAAAAGCGACGAATTCCAATTCTCCTGCCTTAAAGAACGCAGTTAGCAGATCGTAAAATACTTGACAAGCGGGCTTTATTCAATTCTACCTGAACACTAAACCAGAGCCTGGAGTTATAAAGATTTATTGAGCGCTGTTTTCATCACTCAAGCTCAAACATGCAGTGATACTAAAAATCTTTTATGAAAAACTTTGCACCACTATAAGTCCATTCAGAATGGAGTAACAGTCAATTTACGTTAGTTTCTGGGAGTAACCCTTTGATCTGAGTTTGTACTCAAAACACGAAGCCATGGTTGTGCATAGATAACATGAATCGGCACAAAATATCTAATTTGGGTATGAAGACAGAAAAAGATTTCTATATCCTCAACAAGCCCCGTATCCGTTGTTCTACTAAAAGAAAAACCCAAAGGATAAACATTTTACCTATGTATTTGTGAACATTTTAACAGTTATCGGCAGGTAACATTCATTTTTTCTGCTTCGTGTTAGAATTGTTTACCGTAATAGTATCTAAACAGTATAGAGACGCCACTGTAAAATATGGAGATTATTGAAGACAATTTCATTTTAGACCGGTGTTTCCTACGATACACTGGGCTTGCAACAATATGCGATATGTCATGTGACTAGACATCCTCATATCCATTTCAATAGTTTAAGTCTATATCCTTTTTTGTAGACACAATGACCCGCTAACTGCCGAATGATCCGCGAGTTGCCATACTACACTAGTTAGGTCTAATAGAAGGAAAAGATAGCTTCCTGGGTTAAGGAGCGGTCAAAATGCGTCTTCACATATTTTTCATAAGAGCTGCTGGATGCTGAAGACCGACCCGCGCCTGATGGAAGCCTTGCGCATCGAACTCGCGGAGCCGGAGAACAGTAACAACGAAAACACTTGCTGTGAATGTGTGTCTATATATGCATGGCGTTTCTTGCATTTCCATCGTCCCTAGCCTCTCTCCAGATACTTTCTTACACAGGGTCGTTAATACGAGCGCTGAGCCACAACTTCACACCTAGTCATACTCGTGGAGATCTTTAGTTTTGTAGCAACTAGGCAGGATCGGCCGAATTCTCAACTCGAGCTATTGTAGATTTATAATAAGGGGAATAGAGTACGTGTCCACGGGACTAACTTATTATTGAGTAGTTGAATCACACCAAGAAGCTTGGTACTTGCCCTCAGAGCGCTGCGAGTCACCACATGTGCAGAAGCAATCAAGTACGGATTGCTTATCCATTCTAATATCGATTTGTATTATAGGCGAGTGACTAAGGCGTCCATATAATAATATATCGTGACTACCTGAAAGCCACTCTCTGGGGACCGAACCTCATTTATCTCTGCATGAAAGACAATGACCCTCAAGGTCAGAATTGTCAAGGTCCGACAGGGGATGCAAGACTTGATCAGCTTTTCTGGTCAGCGTTATAATACCCCAAGCCCTGATTTTCCACCTCGTACTATCCAGGGGTCCGTTGTTTCCCCAACTTTTGTTCTTCGTAATTCCTGATTTACGATAAATCAAGCTCACTGTTCCGTGGTTGGGTCTTCGCGTCTTGTGCGTGGAACGAGGGCACGGACAAATTCCTGAATCTAACGTCAATATAAAAAGTAGCAAATCCTAACTAATAAGAAGACGCAGACTCCCTCCAATTGTCCCTCATAATGGTATAGCACACAGCAATACAAATGCCTTTGTTAGATTTTTACAACCGCGCTCTAGTAGTGAAAGAGTTTTCATCGAGCGCAAGCATTTTATTTCCCTTCCATATCTGTTTTCATTTTCGTGTACACGAAAGTAGAAGTTCGCTTGTACTTTTTATCGTGTTGTTCTTCGACATTTACATTAATTTTTTAGCTCATTTAATACGATACTGCTTCAGCTACTCTTGGATATGTTTTGTTGTCCTTCAGTATGCGCAATGAGCACATGTGCTACAAAACCAAACTTAGCGGCCATTCTTGGTGATTAGACTCTATTCAGCTGTAAGATTAATAATCGGAACCGCTCTATTTAAAAATTTGTGCTTTGTTCCTTTCTTTTAATTCCCTCATAGCTCTCAAAACTTAAAAATTTTATAATTTAGATGATTCCTGGCCATGAATCTATTTGAAACTATGCACAGCCAAACATAGTATTGGATCAGTTGAAGTCGGTTCTTCTTTGTTGGATACATGTTCGGGCACTTCTCATTGTTTACATCTACTTGCGATAGGCTAGACCGTCATAGCGTCAACGAAAGCCACAGGTGACAGCGCCTATGGGTTGTATAAGCTCCCAGCCTGGCCGGGAGGCGTAAAAGAGAGAGGATAATTTCTATAAGGAGGCTTGATTTGAATAGAGCGCACTCTTTTGAGCTCAAGTGTTATCGCGAGGCTTCCACCCAACACCAATTACCTCCTCAGCCTAGTATTTTGACCTATGAAAATTACTTTATGATATTCTTTACAATCTCTCAGATGTCATAATCGCCTTTAGCAATATTATTAATTTCAACAGCAAATACACATAATCACAAATTCCAGTTCTGTATATATTATACGCAGATTTCCAACAAATGATCACTCTGTAAAGCACTCATGCAGTTGTTCGAAACTGAGTAAGTCTATAAGTCTGGTTAAACTTTTCATCGGAGCTCAAAGAGCTGAGATGGCTTGGTTGCGCCTCACGACAGTAAGAGCCGAAGCGTAAGCTATCAAACCCAATCGTGAGGGGAGCGAGAAGCATAAATTAATTCACTGAGTGGTAGAGGGTGGCATCGAAAGGCTGAGCATTCAACCTTTTACAACATTGCATACGCGGGTTACGCCCCCGGGGGTTACGTACTGGGGGTCCATTTAATCGTGCAAATACAAACTTCCGAACCCGAAGGGCACAGGTCGTGGGAGGTTCCAATTACAAATTTGAAAGGTATAATCACTCCCCCATGAGTAGAAGTTCAACCACCTTGGGATGTCTCCTGGGCGTCATTTAAGTGTACCAGAGTTCAGATTTCCTCGGGGGATGTTTTCGTCCAAACCTAAGAGGATTCAGTTTATGGTGCCCTGACACTAAAAGTAACCTTGCGCCAACAGGGTAAATAAGCCGTGTTGAGCCTAAGAAACGTCTCAAATTTCGCAAATCAACCGGTCTCTGACTATGAGTAGAGTTGACTTGCTGAGGCGAGGGGTGTCAATTGAAGGTGCGAACCAAAAATATTTTACATAAAAAATTATACTTGGTAACTCCGGTACAATTGAAACTAGCGAATATTGTGGAGAGGTCACTGCCACGGGGTATATACGGATATTTCGCGATGGATCATTAAGGTTTGCAAAATGATTAAAAAAAAATTGACCCAATAGGACAAGTTAAAACTCGTGTGAATCAACTAATAGTCCAAGAATGTGACAGGTTCCTCCTACTTGTAGTAGCAGTGTCTAGCCCCTACCTGGGCGCTGTTCAACTATGGGATCATATAAGTGCCACCACGCCATGGTTCAGAACCCCGGGGGGTTGTCTAGCTGCACGAAGGACTTAATCTCAGAGACCCAAGTGCAAATATAAAAAAAAATTAGATTGAAGGGTATCGTCGTCATATCAGGACATGAATGATAATCTATTGACAAGGAGAAGCTTTCGAGGAGCCCCGGGTGTTACCAGGGTCAGATCTTAAAGGCTGTCGGCAAAATGATAAAAATTCCTCTCTTATTCTTCCAACAAGGGTATCCAAATTGTGAACTATCAAGATTGGAACGAGACACTCTTGTGACGTAGTGAGGTAGTTCAGCCCTGCGCGGTTGTTATTCAGGCGGTTGGGTATAGCACGGGGTCTCATGATAAGTTGCATTTTCATTGAATAATGCACAAAGGGTAACACTCCGTGTGACATAGCTAATACACTGAAACTCTGAACCGAGTGGGAAGTTCAATGACTCGGGGGGGTGGTTAGTTTGGGGCGAATTTGTGGTGCCGACTTGTGTGTTGGTATTTCCCAAACATTTATCCACTAGTATTAGAGTATTGGAATCCTCTCTAATTTTAATTATTTGCAATAAAATACATCATATCCGTACATTTCAAAGAGCTTAGTACATTGATGTAACATCCGACTAGTATACGCTAGGCTCAAAAAATCCATAGCTACTTGTGAGGGTCTGTCCAAGAGGAACGCTCAGGGCGGAACCTAGTACTTACAAGGCAGGTCTAGAACACACAACCAAAACTAGGCGCAAGGCCTGGAATGGTGTCACTACAGTATCGTATCCATCGATTCACCCTATTAGGCAGGTCTATTAACTATTGTTAATTCAACTGTTCATAATATTGGTTAGTTACCCCTCTACGACATATCTTTGTTGAATCGCACAGCCAGGTACCGCGTCCAACGTCAGATGCACACGGACCGCGAGTCTATATAAAATTTGGTTAATATCCGGATAGGTGTCGGTATAACGAAATGTTATCGTGCTCATCCAGGGTTAATGTTTATTGTATTCGTATACTACTTTACCTAAAGACTCTACCACTCATCCATACATTCGCATTACCGCTCAAATACAATCTGAGTGACTAGTAAACAAATATCAACACTACATAGACATACAATAACTATGGGGAGATGTACTCAATGGCTTGGATACATATTCCTTAGGCAGGTTTTATTTGTATAAAGTTTCTTATAGAATAAGTCCCACCTACAACTCTTGTAATAGGTAGCTTGACGAATAATGACCAGATAAAAGAAACATGCTGACGTTTTAGATAACCATTTACATATCAACAAAAACTGTCATATTGACGTTGATTGAGAATATGAACATAGTGTACCCATCAAGTTTTGATTTTATCCTTACCAGCCGTAAATTATTCAGTTTACTTTTTCATCTAGATATCCTCAATCCTAAAGTTTTGTGACGGTAAATGGAAATTTCACGAGCTTGGTAAGCTTGAGCGCACGATCTTATGGCTGAAAACAAACAATCGTGGGCGACGTACGACATCCATCGGAATCGTTGTCTACTTACAAAGGTTTATTACCCATCATATGCTTATACATACGGTTAAGATCGTCTGTCTGAGATCTTTTGTTTCTCATGATTGACTTCCACAACAGGTACCATGTCTAACATGCAACGTTCTATAAAACCACATTGACAGTCTCTTTTCAAACACAAAATATCTCAGGCGTTCTCCACAACAATATAAACAACCCCACCAAGATCCACACCACTTCTAGATCTTCTACCTATGAGCTGGGATCCAACACGAATAGTATGTTCGGTGTTATTCGGACCCGCAAGTTATTCCACATCGGATAAATTTGACTAGTATTGGGCTGTATACAAATGTTTTTAGGTATGCATGATTGATTTATCTTGCCTGACAAATACAAATCTACACTCCATCTTACAAACTCACACCTCTACTTCAAAATAAATTGATTTTATGTGGTTTTGCCTCTATATTCAGATAAATTTTAAAAATCTTGTATAATCTTTTAAAATGTTTAATTTAAACAAACTTAATTGAATTAACCCAGATTTATTTTCCTCATGCTATTAGTCCCCTAAATTGATCACGCATGCGAGTTACGTGGTCACTTACTCACTTGAGCACTCAGGTGATGAATCACAATTCTTAACGACCTTAGCGCCCTGCTCCGAAAGTAATCCAGGCCAGTCACACCACACACTTACGTCCCATGACATGCCAGCTCCGTCTTGGAATTGATCATATCCTTGCTAACAAACTGCACAACCCAGTATCTTCTGTAAACACCACAAAGGACATCATTTTTTTTAAAATATTCTCAGGTTTCCAAAAAAATAAAAACACTCAATCGAAGAATTCATATCCCATTGTTAACCATTATACCATGGACATGTAAACCCTAGTTAAGTACCCTATGCGTCAGTCAACAATGCTATCTCATATAGCATTGCTACAATGCTATGCTTGTCTTGGTGGTGATCACGATAACTATCTAATCTTCCTTATACCCGCGCGTGGATGCGGGCTTTCCTTGAAGATGATCAGAGAACCCAGCCCAGTTACCGTGTCGACGTGGTTCTCAACTGTATAATTCCTGCCGACACACGCATAATGTGACATCTGACAAGCAAGAAAATGGTTAGAACACTATGTTCCCGGCGCCTCTATACATAACCCTGGGCGAATGTCAGGCCTATGCTCAGAAAGCCTACCATGCGGTGGCAGACTGCAGCAAAGCATTCTTAAGATACATATAAAAGTGAAACAATGTCGTATGAGAATGTAAAGTGTGCTACTCGAAACATTAATGTGCTAAATGCATCCTCACCGTGTACCTTGAATGGAACATCTTTATTACCTCTATCTGTAGTATGATTATTTTATCCGTAAGTGACAGAACAAATTACAGGCCTGCGACTATTGTGACAGGCTGTCTAAAATTCGAAAAAAAATATCCTTGAACAAAAATGATACGTTTAATCGCTGACAGGCAGGTGCACTAGAAAAGAAAAACCAATGTATAGTATTATTTCCTTATGGTTCGTGGTGCAACACTAAAGAAACATAGCGCTATTGATGACTAGCATTATCCAAGAGACTGGGATTTACTTTCCACTACCATATTAGTGGACGGAAGACGGGGTCGAATTCAGTACAAGTGGAATACTGCATCGATGTTACTCAAAGTTCTTGAGAGTTAAATATATGGATATCATGAGGTAAAGAAAACTATTAAACATTGGTGCTACTAAAACTATTGAATTATAGAGTTTAGAATGAACAATACTGCCTTGAAACCTTTATATCTGGTTTCATTCATAATCATTTGATGGTCTGTTACACTCTCATTATCAAACTCAAATTAAAATTCAAAAAATACTCCTAGTTATACATGTATACAGATTACGAAGTACCCAATTATGGAATTGTATCATTGGAATTTTTCTATTGTCAAATAGAGAAATAGAATGGATGCCGAGTCTCTCTAGTGACTGTCCAATTGGATTTATTTCAATCATTCAACTGTAGTCCAGGAAGATCGCACGACATGAATTTGCCTCCTCCGTAGTCACCCTCTTTTGTCATGATGCATATGTAATTCCGAACTCGGGTGATAAAATCTTAACATTTGGCAGTAAATCACGACCCATTCCGAAAATTCGAATTTACTTTTGACTATTCGAAAGTAAGCTGCAACATTAAAGTAACGCCCTTTTACAAATGTTAGCATTTTACGACTCTCTTGATTTCAGACAAAGGCACTTATTCAGTCATGATATCAACTACTCTAGCTCTTCTGAATTAGTAGAATATTCAACACTGTTATATACACTTTAGTTAGAGGAAGATCTAACTGGGCGTCCGCTTAACCGAATAGGGTTATCAGAGCTGCCTAAACGATTCACTTTTGCACCACTGTAATGGTAAAAATTTAAATTAAGAGCCATGAGACTCACAGTGTATCTGATTCTAAAACAGACATCGACTATTAGCTAAATCTGCCTACATAGAGAATAGAAGTAATCACCATATTTTTGTGTTTAGTGTTTATCAGGGGTGGTAAAATTTATTTGGAGCTTAGTTTACCATTAGCGAGGTCTTGTTTTCTAATAAAAGGGATCGAAACTTAACATGCCCAAAAAACACTGACAAGTGAAATCAACATTTTATTCTTGCATATAAAAAGGTAGGTAGCCAAAAGTTCCTACAACGAAAATGTGGTGACATATCTAGCACTCTTCTTTCGCTGTATTGAAAAAAATGGTAACTTAAAACGGATAATCATAACATGTCAACAAATTTATTCCTAAATTAGACCATTGGCTTGCGATGCCAACACATGAACCACAAAGTCAGAACGATTAAGTTTAATACAAATGAAATAGTTCTCGTTAATACAACCTTTCCACGGTAGCTGGGCGATCCTAAATCTCTAATGGTAGTTTTTAACACTTTGCCGATCACGAAAATAATAATTGGGTTGCCCGGACCTTACAAACCATTGATTTGCCTGTTTTTCAATCATAAAATGTGGCGCCTTTTCAACAGGCGTCGCAAACTATCAATGGAGACATAACGTTTTGATTACACTAATAAAAAATTCGTGTCAAACATTACTGTATATTAGAATGTCTATCCACACCAATTTTAGACAATTTGTACATCTCAATATTTGCCCTTGTATGATCGACCATACAAGGTTATCTAAAAGAGTACGTAGAAAGAAACTGTTTTTAAACCTGTCATCTCTTGGATGATAGTTCCACACAAATGGCTGACTTTTGTGATACTCATGGCATATCACGCACGTATTGTGTATCAGTAAATAAGAGACTTCACAGAGTCAAACATCTTTTGTCCGGCTCTAATCACTATTTTTAACTGACTATAGACAAATTCAAAGATCTGGCTTCCAAGCCATGATGAGCTTTCCCATCTTACCGAGCAGATTTTCTCCCACCAAATATTAGATACCGTTAAGTTTTTCCTCATATCACCATAAATTGGCTACGATTCAACTAAACAAGGGCAAAGTCTTCATAGGATCGTCGTATCGTTTTGAACTCAATATAAACACCTCGTTCTCAATAGTTTGTCTACGACTATTGGCACTTTTACAATTCTGGCTGTCCCTAACAAAATGTCCCTCTTTTTGAGTGCCTAAACGCGTACTCCCCTCAAGTGGGTCGAGCCGGGGAAAATCTTTATAACTGTCCACTCCGTGCTGTTGCCTCGGCTTCTGTCCACGTCCCGAAGGCTGAGATTTAGTGATATCTTCTCGCATTAGTATACCACATATTCCATTGTCGTTTACCCCGCACTATTATTATCTTATGCTGATACCCCAGTCCGCAACGAGTTCCCTCTCATATTCAGTGACTTCTTTTGCTTACCCCTCTACATTCAACACATTTAGTATGCTCACCTAGCTTCACACACTTGACACATGTTTCGACTGTTCTCAATACTACTAAAAAGCTCAGGAGATCTCTATTGCCCCTATCTTACAGACTACTAGACATTCTTGTCTTCAGTCTCACTCTATATAAAACTGCTCCGTTACACAGAAATTATCCAGTTCCATGCTGCGTGAGGTCGCTTCTATATCACATCACCTTTGCGATTATTTGTGTTCCACCAACACTAGTTCACCAGTAACCCATTTCCTCCTCTACAAGCAACTCTCATCTCTTTTGTAAACATAACCAAGTCTCGAGCCTGCTGTCTTCCCTACTACGACTCAAACCGAATGGTCTTCAACGCCATGTGTCCGCCCCTGTTCTTATGGTTTGCTCCTTTCTGCTTTACTTCGTATATTCCCAACACACATATAAATCAAAACCTGACTTGCGTCTTTCACATTTTCCCTCCGCCCCTGCACTTCGGTCTAAGGCGCCCCTATGAAATTCTGACCTTCTGAGTTTCACACAGCATTCCATCATCTAACATCCATAAACACATGCACACAATGTTGTTTCTATAAAATAAAAAACAGTGCCAAACCGTTTTACGGTTCTCAAACCAACGCGTGTGCCCATGGGGCCCCTCTTAGGGCTACCTCTCTTCCCGCTCGCACACTTTCTTATGACTATGTTTCCAACCTCATTCCTCGTTTCGGGGGGCATCAAGATCCTACATACCCACCAATCGTTATTCGGAGAATCTAAAAGTCCCGGATCCACTCACATAAACTGTTTTTTGGAGCGCGACTAACGTGCCTTGACCACCTAGTCCCTTGCCCGCCTCCCCCTTCCTGTTCTCGCATCCCTTATCACCCTCGCTTACGCTGGTTCCCTCTTTGCTTCCCTATCCTGCGCCCACGAGAACAAACTCCACCATCCCTATACCATAACGGGCTATTCATTTGTGCAGCCACAAAACATAAGTAGCTACTTTTGTTGAACAAATTTTTCAAACCTTTAACTAATTCCTTACTCAATCTAATCCGATTCAGGCTTTATAGGGCACGCGAGAATTGATCTCAACCACACTTCCCGTTGGGCCTTCATCTTTCTTTTTGCATATCACTAAAAACCGCTCGAGTTGTCAGCAACAAGGGCGCTCCAACATATTCTGCATTCACCGGCAAGCACCGACTGACTATCTCCACACACACTATCACCCCGCCCCCTATCCCTAGGTCACAAACCCTCTCCCTATTTTATGGAGGTCACCAACTCATTTATGGCCCCCACATCTAATTTCCGCGCTGAGTTGGTAATAGTGTAAGTGACATTGAAAAGAACATGAGTAACGGAACATCTTCGATTTTAGGAAATAATCAAGCCCTCTTAAGCACTCGTCCACTTCTATGGCTCCTTGACTCGCATTTCCACATCATTTTATGATCCGGGCCAAAAACCTGAATCACAACTCCCCCCAACAGTCGCCTGAGGGAATGGTACGGCTGTACAGACAAATTTAAATTCACTCAAAAGCAGGATACTATCGGGGCTAAGCATCCAATATATCTTGGGGTATATTGTTTAGGTTTTACCTATGCACAATACTGTCACGACATTCAGTCTATTCCCACCCCTATATATCCTTTGATGAACCATATGCTCAATCTGGGCGCGGCCCTATCTCATCTCCTCCCCTGTAACCAGGCGTGGCTCTAATGGTGCTGCCCTTGATATATGTAAGAGCTCATCTCGGCCTCACCACTTCAATCCCCCCAATACACAGTCAATAGCAGGGCGCGATTGTACCGTTTCTGTAGCAAAAGTAGGCTTCACAAACTAATTGACCAAAGTAACTCACTC
>CAJDSM010053419.1:0-10075 GCA_903981925.1 Ostrea lurida | reverse complement strand
TACTGAACTACAGCTGTTCATTTTGAGAATACCACCCATCCCCGCCCCCACCCCATCCCAAGCAGGGCTTATCATAACAAGGGCACTGACAAGAAACACATGAGTCTTTAACATGATTCATAATCCATGCAATAGTCTTTTAGACTGAACAAAATCATGTCCATGCACAGACAGATGGATGGAGAGTTGAACAGATAGACATACTGATTACAATATACCCCCCCCCACCCCACCCCAAATATTCATTTACAGCGGGTAATGACAAATGTTTAGAAGAAAAGGACACTAAAACGCAATTGATTGAATCAAAAATTAAGAGCACTTTTGAAGATAACCATTATACCATAATAAAGGCACTTGGGAGATTTGAACAACAGTAACATGACAAATACAGAAGCAAATAGTACTGCATTCAATACTCATTTAGTATTACAAATACACCCAGCACATTCATTAGCAAAACGAGTAGTGAAAAAACACTAAAGTGATATTAAACCTACGATAAAATATTAACAGTGATAAAATATTTAATGATGCATAAAATAAAACAGTATCCTATTAATATAGGCAATTGTACCTTGATACCATTCAGGACTTCTGTCAGCAGTTTGATTCGGTTGTCTTTTTCTTTCATCTTGTCTTTCTGCAATTTCTGCATTTTACTCATGATGAAGCCATTGAACGGAAACAGGAGAATCAGGAAGCCTAGACCTGCCAGCATTGCATATTTCACCGTGTCATACAGGAAGTACAGAGCGACACCTATCTGCAGCACGGAAGACCAGCAGCCCCACAGGTACGGTATAAGGCGCTGGACATTCTCTGTGTCCACTGACATCAAGTTCACTATTTCACCAACAGTCGCACCTTTTCTTGCTTCGTTGCTCATAGTCAAAGCCTATATATAAAACAGCAAAATTTGTAAAGTCAGACAAATGAATTCCAATCCCTGAACATCTTGTCTTTATTAAAAAATAAACAAAGCACATCAATATTGCTTGCTGTATGCATGTATACTTAATTTAGCAGGATTTACCAAAGTACCAATTTTATAATAAATGTATGTCTATAATAATAGCTTAACAAAGATAATTATGCTAATTCATGAAAATGCTTCACAGAGAATCAGATAAACTAAGTACATGTACATACACCATAATTTCGTTGGGTAAAATTTCTGTGGTTTATAAAGAGCTGATTTTATGGTTTGTAAAAAGCAATAAGTTTATTGGGTGTTGATGTTAGGTTTGACAAGGAATGGNAAATTTTATGGTTTGTAAAAGGCAATAAGTTTATGGGGTGTTGATGTTAGGTTTGACAAGGAATGGTCGTTTTTGTGGTAGATCACTCTCTCCTGTATGTAAAAGTTTGAATTTGTGAGGTGTATTTACCACACCATGAAATCAATAATGAGAGTCTCAAGCGCATTATCAGTCACCGGAGTAACATGCAACAACTCTTCAACAGACAGAAAATATAACCTATTATATATCATGTACAGTCAAACTTCGGTATCTCAAACACAGATATCTCAAATACCATGGTTATGTCGTACTGATTTGAAAGTTCCAGCTACCTATTTTCTGTGTATTTTTACCCTCGGTATCTCGAATTCACGGATATCTCGAACTTTTTTCTTTGTCCCATGGAGTTCGAGATAATGAGGTTCAACTGTATTTACATATATAATGCTACTGAGTATCATCTTAAATACACATGCATGTCTTTCATTAATTGCTATCACATGTCTTTCATTAATTGCAATCGGACCCACCTTCTTATATACAGCTGACACTAAGCAGGCCCTGATTCTGAGTCCTAATGCAACACTCCAGTAGAACAGCTGATGAAAGAACAACGATTGCATGAACACTGTAACAAAGAATCCAGCTGCTAATACATAGCCTTTCCAGTTCTCCTTCCATGTAATATCATTGTGATCATTCTTAGAAAACTGGATTAGGTCTCTACAGAAAATTTATTGTGGATGAAAAAAAATAAATTAACCATCTTTACTATGTCAAATATGATGTAGTCAGTAGAATGAGATGGTGAGCTTCATTTCTTGGGAATATGTGGCAAGTGCAAAATAGAAAGGTATACCAGTTATACAGGCTGCGGTAAGAAAGACATTCTGTTAACTTAACAAAGATCAAGGTCCAAGAACTCTGCAAGTTGGGTTATCTCGCAGCCTTTTACTTTTATAGGTTACTGGAGAATAACCTCTAGAGACAAAGTCAGATTCATTGACCATATGGACTACAGTGAAGACACTGAAAGAAAGGGTTTAATAAAAATTTGGATATCTGTAAGGTCTTCAGAATTATCTGGCAGCAAGTATTACAGACATTTCTCTAGTTTACTGCATGCGAGGAGAAAATGTTCAGCACTATATGTGAAAATGCATGTTACAAATTAAAAGGAGTAATTGTAGCCAAGCTCAACACAATAGAAAGGTGGTTTTCCATTGCACATATTTAGTACAGTGCAAGAGTTGGTCTATTACAAATGACCTCAGAGATTTGATTGTTGTTAAGTAAACAGAAATTATCTGAATTCAATGTCAAACAATCCAGCTTTAATGACCAAAATTTTGAGTGTTTTTTACTGTATCAACATGGCAGTGCCATGCCTAATCAAAGCATCAGTAGTGCGGCCTATCATAATCCATCAAAGCCTGCTTCCTTTTAGCTTACAAGCCAATGGTAGACACAGCTTTATCCAACATATTACTTCTTTGTACTGTATGTACATGCAACATGCAGCCATAACCGCTAATTCACCCAAAGTGTGTATAAGTGTCCACCTCATCATTGTCATGTATCGGGTGTGTGGAACTCATTGATTCAGATAAATATAGTAAACTCATTTGAAGCAACAGAGGCAATCTGAGCTAGACAACACCACCACAGTTTGTTCTGTGTAAGCTACTATCAGAGATTTGTCAGTGTTTGTGTTTTCATTATCTTCAACATTCTTGTTATCGCAGACGAAAAAAATGGTGATTTTTTTCCACTTTAGCAACAAATTGTGATCAATTGAATCTGTGGAAGAACCAAATCTTAATCCTGACCCCGATTCAATTATGTGTATTAAAATTAATGCACTGAATGTTAAATTTGTGGAAATTTTGTTACAGTGAATATAGCGAAAATTAACTTTGCGAGTTAATTTCTCACTATACAGTAATATGAAGGTCTGTTTGGAGCCCTGACCTACCTTTAGAATAATAAAATTGAGTATAGTTTTAGTAAACCAATCTATACTCACTTCAAAAGCTGAGGGAGAACAAAGACAAGTACATCATAGAAAAGTTTAAAGATCTGTGCATGAAGCAGCTCCCATCCAAACGTTTTGAAGAGCACTTTTATTAGGGAAGGACCTTTTACTGTGGGTTCCGTCTTGGATTTCTTTGAATTATCTGTCTGTAGAAGTGGTGTTTTTTCTGAAGTTTCTTCATCTTGAATGCTGGTATAGTTGTTTGATCGTTTCATGGAGTCAGGGGGTGAAACAGGAACTGTGAGCGATTTACTAAAGTAAGGAAAATAAATCATCTAAACTTCATTAATATGCATGATTTCAGAAATATTACTACAATTTCTATTTATCATATATACCCATCAATAATCCATGTTTTGACACAGTGAAATTCACAGTATGATGACCACACTGTGATGATCCGAGTCCGTATCATGTCTCTCTGAAATTGATGATGTCACGATGCATCAACGCAGCGCTTTTTGTGGAAAATATCAACCACATCACAATTAAAACTGTGTACACAAAAAAATAACTTCTTGTTTGTGCTTTTGATGATTTGGAATACTTTTATTATCTCATGAATGTGGATTTAAAAACACAATATATGTACATAAGAGGGTACTGTGGAATCATTTTAATTCGTGGGGGCCAATGTTCGATGGTAACCAAAATTTCGCTAGTTCGTGGGGAACGTAATTTTGTGAGTAATTGAGAAATAATGTGAACAGCAGAATATTTATAAAGATTAAAAGGAAAATAAAACATGTTCGTGGGGACGTAAATTCGTGTGTAAGGGTGACCCACGAAATCCACGAACATTGGTCCCCCACGAACAATGATGATTCCACAGTATATTATGAATTAATTTATCATTACTACAGTAACATGATCTAGCGAGTTAGATTGTGTCTTGTTGATCTACACCTCGGATAATCAGATCAAACTCAACGCTTCACGTCTCGTTTGATCTGAAGATCCACACCTGTCAACTCGATGTGATCTGAGATTAAAGTTACTGTGATAATAATAATTATACATGTATATATATATATATATATCTTCATTAATTTTTTCATAACTTTTCCAAATTTGAGGCGTATTCAAAATGTCCAAGAAACATCATCTGGCCCCAAGACCATAAACTGAGAATAGACTTAAGTCAAAATTTTTATTGCTTATATCTTAACATTTAGAACACAGATGTTTAAAACCATTACCTGATTTCAAAAAGAAAACAAATGCAAACATATAGTAAAAATTCCATTTGTTTATGAAAAATTAATTCTCAAGTTAGCTTGATTTTGAATTTTAGACTTTAATCTCAGTTTATGGTCTTGGGGCCAGATCTTCCATCTATTGGTAATCAAAAATATCAATATCCCAAGTACAGAGTGTGATTGTGACACAAACTCTCACTTACAATGTACTACAGTTCCATTACCTGTAATTATCCTTCTCTCTTTTCCATTTGGCCTCAAATTTTGGTACCACACTTTTGGACTGTTCTCTTGGATTCAGTTTAAATATTTTATCCTCTGTCAATGGTGTCTTGTACCCAGATATCATCAAACTGCAAATAACATTACAGACTGAAATTCTCAGAAAGTGGCAAAACTTAACAAACTGATTTGGAAATAACATTATTTACCTGTTCAACCACCAGAATGTAATCCTTGAAAGAAAGGATGCTTGCACCTCTGGACATTCTTTCTGTCCAAAAAAAAAAAAGAGAGAATAAAACTATGATATACAGAAAGTTTTAATTATTACAAAGGATTAGGTGCAATAACAGCCATTTCTGGCCTTGAAACATGTATGAAGTTGACTAATTTCCATGTTGAAAGAGGAATTCTTTTTCTTCAAACTAATTCCCATTTTGGAATTTGTCATTACAAATTGGGTAATTAAGTCTTTCCTTTAAACTGTCAAAATGTAAACTTTTAAGGTTTTTTGAATGGAAATTATAGGCAATAATCATCATCTAAAACTATTTCATTTGCACAATTAAAACAAACATGTGGTTTGTGACACTTAACTACTTTAATATTAAATTTAAACCTGCTGAACAAGAAACTTTAGTAAACATCTCTGCCATGTAATCACAGGAGCTAATATTAGTAAATCCGCTGAATTCTCGACACAATTAAAAACAACCTTATACAGACACTATTTATGATGCAACACATGATTATGGTGTATTTTCTCCTATGAAACTACCAACAATCAACAGATATACTTGACTAATAAAGAACTGTTAATAAGCACCATTCCTGTATACCTCTGTTTCTGGAGTGCTGGTCTTGTCTGCTGTGCAGGAAAGAGTCCACTGCACAAGGGCAAGGAAATAGTACAGGTTAAAAACAACAAAATTTGCTGGTTTATGTGAATATTCCTGAAAGCAGAAAAAAAAAATCAGTGTGAAAATATGGCATTTTCTCACATAATCATAATTGCAGCTGCAGTGTGAGTCAACCATTTCTCTTGTGAAAAGCCATGTGAGATTTTTCTGTCTTAACTTGATTTTAATACAATATATTTTGTATGATTTACCATTACAATATGTAGTGAAAAACACTTTTCTTGCATTGTGTCCTTTAAATATCAATTTGAAACAACTTTCTAGGGGATATCCTTGGGTTTTTCTTTTTAGTTCTCACATGAAACTGAAAGTGTTAATGACTTTCAGGTATATGCTCCTTCTGATTCTTAACTAGTTTTTGCATTTAAACTCATATGAGGATTTTAAATAATTTTGGATGAAAAATGCAAGAAAAACAATCCATTATTTATGTATAATGTGGGATATATGGAACAAATTAAGATTCGTTGTCTAGGACTTGGCAACACCTCATTCTAGACTGCGGACCCTGTGTAACCTCCTAATCCCCACTTAAACTTTGGACACTAAGAGTACAAATCCTATAACTCCTGTTGTGGACTTGCTCTAGTGCCAAGGTCATGGAATTCAAAATATTTAATATATTACGCAACCTGAGAACACTTTCATGTTAATTCTGAATAAGTTGAAAATGTGTAAAGCTTGCAATAACTGACAGACAAATTTTGATAATGAAGACTCACAAGAGACTCATTGACATCAAATGAGTCTACAGACTGTCAGGATAAAACTAGATTCAGTATTCAACATTCTATTACTTAGATGTTTACCTTATCAATGATCTTTCGGTAGAATGGAATGATATAACTCAGGTTCGCTAGAGTCCAATATACGAAGAGGACCCCAGAAGTTACGAAGCCTTTGTTTCTCTCCACAACAATATACAGCAGAACTAACAACTACAAAACAAAAGGTGAATTTACATGGATAATATTGTCTCTGTCATTTAATCTCAGTGTTGTATACATGTAATGAAAATGCTATTACATATAAAATTTATATATGAATTTTATTGCATTTGATTTGTGCAATGGTAAGGGAGAAAATTTTAAAAGACCTGACAAGGAATTAAACCCTGGAGCCCTGAATCTCCAGTCTGGTGCTCTACTGGAAAAACATTCAACCCTAGAGCCCTGAATCTCCAGATTGGTGTTCTATCAGAAAGACAACCGAACTAGGAATTAAACCCTGGAGCCCTGAATCTCCAGTTTGGTGTTCTATCAGGAAGACAACCAAACTAGGAATTAAACCCTGGAGCCCTGAATCTCTCCTAATTGACTGATCTATATCCCCCATCAATAGTGCAACCAAAATGGGGCTGAGATCAAAGGTTATGCTTCTTTGACAGCTAAGAATTGTGAATTTAGCTGAAAAGGGATATCACTTATGACTCAAAGACAATTTTTCTATATATATGCGAGTCCAGTTTGCTTGACCTCTGAACTTTGTTTTGACACAAAAGTGGATAGGAGGCTTCCTCATCCCATGGGAGTTATGTGTGTGGTTGAGGTGATGGGGGAAAAATTAAAAAAAATTTCTTTCATAAAATGCAGAAGCATCCAGGTTGCTTGACCACTGTCCTACGTGTAATATCAAGAAATCCTATGATGAGCAGGGGTGAAATTAACCGGTTGCCCATTCGCCCGAGGCGACCAAATTTACGATCGGGCGAATTGTTTTATGTACGAGTTAGCCCGTTTTGGCGAATTGACTTTGAAGTCATATTGTCTAAGCCGATTAAGCGTTTCATTGTCAACAACATGGCTGCGCCCTGGTTCGCAGTGCTCGATGGCTATAAGATTGATTGATTGTACATAGTTTTGTGTCCCACTTGAGAATTTTTTCTCATATGGAGACATCACCATCTCCGGAGAATGGCTGCAAAATTTAGGCCTTTGATCGGCGACCGCAGAGGGATCTTTATCGTGCCACACCTACTGTGACACAGGGGCCTCGGATTTTGCGGTCTTAGCTAAAGAACCGCCCCATTAATCACTTCTAACGACAAGTAAGGGGATACTGAAGACCTATTCTAGCCAGGATCCACACAGATTAAGTGGCTACAAGAAGTTAAAAACCAATAAAAAAGATCAACAACAACAAAAATTCACGATTGCAATCATATGGTGATTTTGAAACAGAGAGAGAGTGAGGATGAATCAGATAGTGATTTATTGGAGGAAGAAGGGGTATATGAAAGAGTGCTTGAAGCGGAAATTGAAACAGAAATTGAATGATGCAAATAATGAAAGAAGAAATAGCAAAATTGTTGGGCGGGCCCATGATTTTCAATCTGGGCTCCTAAAATTTTGATGCTAGGAGCCCGTTTGGCTCCTTAGAAATTTACCTAAATTTCCACCCCTGATGAGTTTGTGTGTGAAATACATGTATGGTGACTCCAGATTTAAAGGGAAATCACTAATTTACTGCGGTAACTATTAAATGCATCTATACAAACAGAAAGACGGACAGACAATGGGCCTTCAGTATACACCCTAACACCCTAACTTTGTTGCAAGTTGTTTAATAAAATATGTAAATAAAAAAGACAGGCATTAATGGAGAGGACTTACCAGAGTCAAGCCTTCTATACAGGGCCCGATCAGCCAGGCTTTCCAGTACGAGTCAAAAGACGACAAATCGTGAACTGCTGTCGCGATTTCTGTGATACTGATAGCAAGTATGCACAGGGTCAGGACCTGCAACCAGAAAATGTACACTGAATCGCTAACATCAAAACAGGCTAGGTGAGCATCAATCATTAGATAAATTTACAGACTATTGTATTTTCTTAAAATACAGGGTTAGGAAAGAAAAAAATTCAGTCAACTGTCTATTTTTCAGCAAGTGAACTGCAAATTTTTTGTCTCAAAATTAATGGGAAAAATCAACATTTTTTGGCATTGGAAATGGTATTGTTTATTGATACCAATTATATATGAGGAAAAAACACACTGATACATGAAATTATCACAAAATGCTCTGTCGAAACACATAAAATATTTTCAAATGTGTATACTATAATTATGTTACATTTTGCGTGTACTATGCGAAAATAGTAGTCAGGGTTTTGACGCATAGTTCACTCGCCTTCGGCTCGTGGACCATGCGTCAAAACCCTGACTACTATTTTGGCATAGTACATGCAAAATGTAACATTATTATATTAATGGTTCACCTTTGGCAACCCATAATAAAATAAATGCTCTATCATTTACAATTTCACTTACTATTTTTGCGATGAATTTCACTGTTGTGGGGTTTGGACAGCTTTTCTGCATGATCAGGTAATAGAGGTAGAAAGGGGAGGTAATCCACAGCCAGCCGCTGACCACCCAGATCAGCACAGTGTTCTGGAAACATTCCGTAAAATCTGGAAAACTGTTTCTCCAGGTCAGTGAGGTGTTCTATAAAATAACAACAGTTCAACATCAGAATGCGTAATTACATTGTGTTAACTGGGGAGGGAGATAAAGTAAATTAAAATGAAAATAAATCTTTATCCAGTACATGACTACATGTACATAGACTATGTATGTACATACCAAGGATAACCCATGAAAGCACATATATTAAAGCTTATTTCCAATAGGGTCCTATCAATTTTCAATTTATCATTTTTTTAAAGTACATACACTTGTACATAAATTCATTAATATGTCTATGATATTTATCCAAACGAGTGCATTCCACTAGAATGAAATGCCTAATCATTTTAATATTCATAGTCTTGATAGAGATTTGATTGGCTGAAAATGTTTGATTTCTGCATCAAAGAAAACTTGATTTTGACTTCATGTTGTGTATTCATTCCATAACTCATCCAGCCTTAAACTTCATTATACTGTCAATATTCACAACTGCAATACATGTTACACTAGTAAACACTGTATTATCATATACTTGGTAGTGGATATGCAGCAGATCTCCAATGGCTGATATGGTTGACATAAGCACAATCACTCATATCTGCACGCCCGTGCAAAAAATGCATAGATCAAATATCTGCCAACGCCTGCAAAAAGCACTATCTAGACTCATAATGAAAATACGTCACGGAAGACAGCTGAGCATTAACATAAAAAAATGCCTTGCTTTACCATGCTTATTTTTAACTTGGACATCATCATCATCATCATCCGTATTTTGAAAACGTGCAGTTATGGCAGTATGCCCCACACTTTAGCTGGACCCCCCTCCAGTAGCTGGCTTGCCCTGCACGCATGGCTGATCTTCACACAACTCCAGTTGTTTACATGTCAGTGAGGGTATCGTTGTGTCGAGAGTTCCCAGTCTTCCGATCCCTCTAATCTGTCACCTGCTTCCATTCATCTTGGTCTCCCTGTTCACGACTTACCATACGCATACCCATGTGTCTTGAAGCTCCCTCTTGACCGTTCCACGTGCCATAACCAC
>CAJDSM010053414.1:0-12386 GCA_903981925.1 Ostrea lurida | reverse complement strand
AATCTATAATTGTTGCGATAGTCTGTATCTAGTATATGTGAGCGTATTTCTAGATTTTTAACAATATTTCATCAAATCGTCACTCTGTAAAGTTTCTTTTTGAAAGTGAATTAACTGAATAACCAAACAGAGAGAGAGAGAGAGAGAGAAGGAGAGAGAGAGAGAGAGAGAAGAGAGAGAGAGAGAGAGAGAGAGAGAGAGAGAGAGAGAGGAGAGAGAGAGAGAGAGAGAGAGAGAGAGAGAGGAGAGAGAGAGAGAGAGAGAGAGAGAGAGAGAACACCGAAGTTTCATCATAAAGAATGTGGAATTTCAGCCTCCGTGCGACCATTCCATGTCACTATCAAATAATGACTGATTATTTGATTTTTGATAGTATCAACTTCCCATATTTCTGTAGCAGTATTCCATCATCTCCTGCATATGGTGTGTATGTCTCTCAACTTATTCGATACGCAAGAGCTTGTTCTGCGTACGATCAGTTTTTGAATCGAGGCAAGCTACTTACAGACAAGTTGTTGCAGGGGTTTCAACAGTCACGTTTAAAGGCAGCATTTCGTAAATTCTATGGTTGTTATAACAGTTTAGTTTACCAATATGACCTATCATTGAGTCAAATGCTGTCTGATGTGTTTCATAGCCATTGTTAAGCCGTTTTTCACACACTGATTTGACTACGGATTGTTCCGTTTACCTGATCAAGACTATGGGCTCACGGCAGGTGTGACCGGTCAACAGGGAATGCTTACTCCTCCTAGGCACCTGATCCCACCTCTGGTGTGTCCAAGGGTCCGTGATTGCCCAACTCTTGTTTTTGTATTCTATTTAGGACTTACGAGATTGATCACTGTTCGTTATCTTTGCCTTTACATGGCTCGAACCTTGTTTATACATAGCGAATTGTAAGTGATGTATCTCACTTGTAACTCAACAAATGACGTTCCTTTTTTTGCTTACCACTATATCCCAAGTGAGCATTGTAAACGATCTAAAAATCTAAACATTTTTAGCTCGAAACGTGTCCATGTCCCTTTAAGGCAAATTGCAGAGGAGAATCTTAATTAATTTCTGAAATGTTAAGAACCCTCTCTACACTGCACGCAAAAGAGCTGGTAATTTTAAGCAATTAAAGTTATCTGCCCTTAGATCTAAGTTGAAATATACAGTAATATTGTGGGTATTACAAAATTCTTAATCAGTTCAAGCATTGGTAACATGTCAGTAGGTAAAGATAAGTTAACTGAACTCTATATTTGCACGTTTTCTTTTCATTCAAGTGAGCAATGGTGATTTCTTTTCACCAATACTTCACTATCTTTAAACATTTTTCCTTGGGGTAAATGCATGGCCCGTACCATATATTAAGAACTACTTAGATAAATTTAATATTAACACTTTAATGTGATTTAACTTTCTCAGTGTCTGAAAAAAAAAATTCGTTAGTGTATAGAGGGTCCCTAAAGCACTATATCATGATGACAATATGAAAATAGAGTAAATGATGTAATTATTACAATTTGAATGTCAAAATATTGCAGAAATCAAACATGCATCAATAAATCAGACACCGGATGTGTGTCACATGTAGCATACTTGATTCTGACAATAATTTGGGCGTACGTACCGAACTGAGCCGGGTGCTTCTCAGAATCAAGTGACCCGGTGCATTTAGTAATGAAAATGTTGAATTTCTACCGTATATAACATTTTTTGGCACAGAAAAGGCTGACATTTTTACATATCATGTTTGTTTCATTAAAGTACCTGATTTAAATACATTCTGTCTCAGAATAAGCCACTCTCGCTACCACTGTCTCCATGGACACAATCATGAGCCGCCTACGACTACATGTATCAAAAATGTCCGGCCTAATCGGCTCATGTGTACACAATATTGCGGCTCACAATAAAGTGCCTCGCCGAATTACCCGGGTGCGCGGATTGCCATCAGAAATGATGGCGATATCATTCGCTGGACTGGGTATATTGAGTGCAAATCTTTTTTGCAGATTGATATTTTACATGAAGTATCTTATCAAAATATACTTACATATAAATCAAAATATTTGAAGGTGCAGCATATTCAAACCAAATGCCTCGTTTTTATCTAAATTTCACATATCGAATCAATATCTGGAAATCTCATGATGAATTGCTTCTACATTTTACAATGTCATTTGGGAGTGCTTGTACGCATAAACACTTCATATTCATTTAAATGAATATCATTGCATTTATTAATACTTTCATTTATACATATTTTTAAAAAAATTTACTCAGAACTTTTACACATATTATTAATAAAGAATCACTTTCTCGAAACACTAAAACAAAGACTTTCCCTCTCCCCATGCTCACATTCATAGAGCAGCCGCTCCTGCAGTTAACTTCAATGTCATTGATCAGCATAGTAATCGGCGTGGGTCTGGACAGGCCTTACAAAAAAGTGTGGATTGAATTTCATCACATCCCTTTAGAAAAAAGAATATGCCAAATGTATAAAGAGGATGTCGAAGATGAGTTCCACTTTATGCTTTAATGTCCCTCATATAAAGATCTTCGATTAAAATTTTTGAAACCATATTATTTCAGACGACCCTCTGTCTTCAAACTTGTTCAACTTCTTTCCTCTTCAAATACTAAAGAACTATGCAATATTGGAAAATACTTACAAAAAGCCTTTGAAAAAAGAAACAATCTTTGAATTTATAACATGTATTTAACATTGTACACATATCTATATTTATTGTGGCACATACCCTTGTATGATATTATGTAACCGTATATTTATATATTTTGATTTGTTTGTATATATCTATATGCTGTAAAGCATTTGATCAATAAACTATACTATATGTGACGGTATCCATTATTATGCTGACTACCAAAGACCACAAAACCTCACCAAGTTATAAACTAATTAGCAAACATCCAAAACAATTGCAAGGTCAATCGTGTAAACAATCTGACTCACGATTTCTCATCAAAAGATTTTTCATTATTGATGTTAAACATTAAAGATATAGCGCATTTAAAGTCTACAGTCAAATTTTGGACCTTTTGAATGCAAGGATAAGAGCGATATTTTAGCCGTAATTCCGTGTTATGTAAACAAAGACTCGAGTCTTTTTATCACTGGATACAACGCTACATTTGGGGTAGTGTCATCTGCAACTTTGCGTGGCGGTTCCGCAACAAGAAAAAGACCAACATTATATGTATATTTAAGTGTTAGTCCAGAAAATTACAATTTACAGAGTCGTCGTCCGATTTTCGCCCAAGTACCACACCCCAAATGTAGCGTTGTAACCAGTGTTTATATTTACAAACAAAATATGAATTGCTAATTTCGTAATTTAATGCATTTTGATGCTGCACAGTCACAAATTTGAACTTTATACACATCAGACAAGATATTTTAATCATTAAAAGTGAAAAAACAAACTTTTGGAGGAAAATTGTGAGTCAGTCCCTTTAAGGTAGCCCACTACACTAAAGCTTGTACTCTTTATAATACAACGTCACAAGATGGCGATTTAAATAGCTTATGAAATAGTTTGTCTCAATCAATTTGATCGTATAACTTTATAGCTCAGTAGGTAAAGCACCGAATTGAGAAACCGCAGGTCCCGAGTTCGAATCCGCCAGGGAAACTTTTGTTCGTATTTACTGAGAGACATTTTTTGAAAATCATGTTTTTTGTATTCAGATTTCATATTTTCCTCCTTTTTGACATGTATAATTACTGTATATCATCATATCTTTCATAATTAAATCATATCGTACTGTTTTGAGAAACTTTCCCAGATGTAGTGGCCACCTTAAGACTTGCTGTGAAGCAATCTTTATGTAAATATGCAAAAAACAAGCCACGAGCCTTAATTGTTTACATAACAAAGAATTGTGAGCGCTGTATCTTACTTGTAACTCAACGTGACACGGCGGGTGTAACCGGTCAGTAGGGGATGCTTACTTCTCCTTGGCACCTGATCCTGCCTTCGCTTTTGTCGGAGGTCCCTACACTCGATTTTGTATATATATGTTTTTGGGGACTATGATTGCGTTTAACACATTGTTTACTTCGCCAATTTATATTCAAATATTTGCTGACTATTAGAAATAACTTTGTTATAAGCATTTCAAGCATTAAAAATGCAAATAAAACGTGCCCATGTCCCTTTAAGATTGTTGATTATGATACACATGTAAGATTATTGTTAGTGTCCAACATTGTCATGTTACGTGCAATGGTTTTTAAATATATTTTCATTTTTCTGGAAACGCTAATGTTTGTTTTTCAAACAAAAACTGAACACTCAATTTTAACTGAATCATCAATTGTTGAGAATAATCAAATAAAACTGAAAATAATTATGTTCAAAACAAATTTGCCGAGGTGTATGCTCCGCAACACGTTATACTGAGGGAAACCCGAGGGTTGATCGACCACAGATGAAGAAATGTCACTGCATTCTTCAAGAAGTCCATCCAATGATTATACTACATGGGAATCCGTGGGCGATCGACTTGAGGAGGACCATTTCATCCCGGATCTTCAAGAAGACCCGTCCCCATTTCCAGGGAACCCGAGGGTCGACCGCCACCGTCCCCTCAACGCAACACACCAAGTGTGACAAGGCCCCTTTCGGGCAGTCCGCACTATAAATCAATCCGCAGCACGTGCGCCATACTGAAGGGAGTCTGAACTTTCACTTCGTTCTTTCATAAATACACAGCCTGAAAACAGAATAGGAACCCCCCCGAGGCTATAGGCATTTCTCTAAATGTTAACCCTGAATGTTTGTTAATTACATTTCCATGAAGAATGTGAAAACTTGTAACATTCACTTAATAGCATTTCTCTCTCCTGGACTCGAGCAATAGCAATTTATATCCAATATATCATTTACACAGACGAAATGGAAGTCTCGCTATCGACTTAATGATTGTAGTTATTGAGGACATGTCTAAATTGTCTGCTTTCTACAGTCACTTGTCTTCACAGATTTATATACTTATTTTTTGTTTTAAATGAAAATAAGAATTACAGGCTTTGATAAAACATGTGACATCAAGGAGATGGTTCGTGGGAATTGGAATTGACATCGACACAAAACTGTCTGTACAAAACAAACCAACCTTAAGGAGGAGTGCTACACGTGAGAAATTAACTGTGGATGAAGTGGGGGATATATACAACAATAACTTTCAAATTCACTTTATTCAGTCAAGAAATGCAGCTTTAGTAGAAAGTATTCTGGAAAAAATGATTTAAACTATTTTAAATCCCTGCCGTATTTGGACCCACAATTTACAGTTTAAGGGCATACGCAATGTACATTTCCACAATTTTTTTTCTATCTCCAAAAGTGAAGACTCCCAATGATAATAATAAGGTTACAGACAACGCAAACATCATTCAATCCCTTCAGAATTATTTGATGTGATGATGAAAATATAATTATACAAACAACTGACAGTGTTTGTGTAGTATGTACATGTACACTTGCATTGCATTTGCTTCTCCAAGAGAGGTAACTCAGAATTCAAGTATGAATAATGGTGCAAATTACATTCTTCATCAACAGCTATCTTTTCCAAAATATAGGAAATGTGGTCTGATTTTTTCTCAAAGAATATCTAAGGGTACTATGATTTTTAAATAAGAATATTTCTATAAAATATATACATATAACGAACGTTGCATATGACCTTAAGTAGCTCCTTCACACTCAGAACCGACTGAGCTATCCATCTACGCAATAAAAACTGAAAAGAATAGATAAATTTTGATGATATTTATATTATCATCCTTGTTTTAACAGGGAGTCGGGCATTATGACGAGATGTAGTGAACCTCCTCAAGGGTGTATTCTACATCGTCATAAAGGAAGAATTCATTGTAAAAGGAAAATAGCAATATCAGGACTATTTGTAGATTTAAATACCTAACTGAGTAGCTCAGTTGGTTAGCACGATGACTGCCAGTGGCGGATCCAGGATTTGTCGAAAGGGGGGGGGGGGGCTCTAAATCCGCCACTGACTGCTGACCTGTGGATCGCAGGTTTTAAAAATCAAAACAATTAGAAGACATTGCTGATTACTTTCCACTAAACCTTTATTTATTTAAAGTAAATCTGAAATTTTTCACTTTCAAAATAGTGTTTAACATATCCTCCAGTTTTCATTCGCGCCAATTTCTCTCCTACAGCTCTTTTTTTCTATGGAGACTGTCCATCAACATAGATCTCCTAACGGATATATGATTTCTCATGAATCTTTCTTTTGTTTTTTAATTTATGTAAAAGCGATAAAATATCAATGAAAACTGTTTGCGTGCATGTTGTTTTACATGTATGATCATTGATCAAACGTCGGAACTTTTTATATTAGCTATGCATAATTGATAAATGATACAAAATGTTGGTATCCAATAAATGCTCGTATTTAGAATTTATTTTGCAACATACTTATTCTGAAGGAGAGAAAATATATTTGACAACCAAGCCCTCTTTACACCGAAAAACTGGCCACGCAGTTTTTGTTCTTGAGTGCATGGTGATACAATTTTTAGCCGGGCTTTGCTAAACGCCATAGGCTCTATGCATCCTGATTGCTTGCCTTACAAAGTAAACAAAAAACCGAACAGCATTCAAGAAGAAACTTCCACAATACGAAATAGTTTTTTCTGATATTCAATAATTCAGTGAATCAATATAATTTTTCATTTTGAGAGCTAAAATAAAACAAACAACATTTTAAATAGGTTCCGATTCCTTACGCATGATCTAATCACAAGATTGGTTTTGTTTGGGGCACACGTGCTATGCACATAAATATCGTTGAAAGCTACTTTTCATAGCACGGGGAAGACAAAATCAAAGTACTGAAAGTATTGAAAACCACTAACTTCGTAAATTTGTCTATTATGTAAATGTCAAGGAACAACACGATAAAAAGTACATGCAACTCTATTTTTGTAAGAATGTACATGTAACAGATATGGAAGGGGGAATGTCCTGAAACTCTCACCACGTTGAAATAATAACGTTGTATGCTGTTGATAAAAGGACACTTGGAGTCTGCGCTTTTTTATTTTTTATATCTATATACATGTAGTTAGAATTCAGCATAAAAAGGCGAAGACAAAACGAACAGTGAGAGATTCGTCGTAAATCAGAATATAAAACAAAGTTGGGGAAACACGGACCCCTCGATATACAAGGTGGGATCAGGTGCGTAAGAGAAGTAAGCATCCCCTGTCGACCTGTACATCTGCCTGAGGCCATTACTCAATCAGGTAAGTGAAGTAATCCATAATAATTGCTATGAAACATGCAAGTACGCTGCCTCGAAAAACAAGCTCTTGCGTATCAAATTAGTTGCGTATCGAATAAGTTGAGAGATATAATCACCATATGTAGGTGATGATGAAATGTTGCTACATAAGTATGGGAAGTTGACGATGGAAATGCAGAAATCGCCCTGTTTGTCATACAGTTGGGTTGTTATCTTGCCGCAGAGTACAGAACAGATGTATCAAAGCATCAATAGTATTAAAAATATGTCAAAATGTTCTACCAAACAAAACTTTATAGACCTATATGTAGCATGGAACCATCATGGAGTTAGTGGTCATTGTATAAAGAATTTGGCTGATAAAACATTTCCTGTTCTAAAAGATTCTTCCATTCCCTGAAAGAATGAAAAATAAATAAATAAATAATAACCTCATCTTGAAAACATCCCACTGTGGTATGCTATCATATAAATTCCTTGATATTGTTTGACTATTCCGCAAAATTCAGATTCAAGTTTGTAGATTTCAGAAATATAACACAGATGCAGAATTTGAAGTTCGAATGTGACAGATTAAAAACTACAGCTATACACACAATCGTTGACATTTAAATTTATTTCCTTCCGTTTTATATCCTTGGGGATTCGGGTTAGAATAGGTCCTCAGCATCCCCTTGTGTGTTGTACGAGGCGACTCATTCGGATGAGACCGGTAAAACCGAGAGCCCGTGTCACAGAAGGTGTGGCACAATAAAAACCCCTCCCGACTGAAAGGCCTTGAGTGTCGAGCATAGTCCTACGTTTTGTAGCCCTTCACCGCCATTGGTGACGTCTCCATTTGAGAGAAATATTCTCAGTGGGACGTAAAACAATAAATAAATAACCAATCAATCAATCAATCAATCAATCTAACCTTCCGTTTTACACCAGTTTCAATTTGATTCCCATTTGAATCCTTTCGCTTCGATACCCTTTCGCGTTTACAGATGAGCCTGAATAAAGTGATAATATCCTAAAAAGGTTACAGCTTTCTTTAGTATGTCTTTATCAGATGTTGCACTTTGATTTTTCATACATCTAATGTGCAGGACATTTCTACCGTACCCCATAACGCCATGAGTAAATGGTAGATAGTTAATAGTTAGATACATTTCAATTTAATCAGTAGGTACGATATTGGCCTTATAAAACACTTTTAAAATATCTTGCAAACACAAATAAAATGTGTTCCGGAACTCGCAAGCCAAGGCCTTGGATGATAGAGTATGTTTTGGTCCAACAAAGCATGTTTTGCCCGTATTCCCACAGTACCAGTTCTAATGACACTGGAAACAATCAATGCAGATCAATGGCTATAAACATATCCGGATGACATGCTTCCACTAATGAGGTTGCTTTTAAGAGATATCTTTGACACATATTGACAAACCAATATAAAATGCAAGCATGCATGCACCGGTGTTGCTTAAGGTATCCTCAGCAACCTCAGTTTCCGCATCTTAATACCCTAATTGCCTTTATAATGTGATATACATAATGATAACGAAATGAGTGCGATATCTTGTCAGCAAACACTTTTTGATAGACCGTCCAATTTTCCGAACTGTATACCATATCAATGATGTAATTGCTTTCACGCTGTTTTATTACAGGGAAGCATTTTGTCAAAATATTCGAGAACATCACGATAACTGACCAATGATCGTTTATATTTATCACTAATTAAAGGCAAATTAATTTTAATAACCAGTCCTTGCAGACCACTTGTAGAACAATGGATATTTTTTTACACGTCCCATTTGATCAATCAAAAAAGAAAATTATTACAACGGCAATAAATCCCGACAGCCTTCAACAAGTATCGATGGCTAATATACAGTTATTTTTCCCAAATCGTTTTTAAAGCAATAACTTATTACCTTTTTAAAAATTCCTCATGAAAAACAAGGATTCTGTGAGCCAATGCCCACTGAGAATACGTATCCTCGCTCTACAGAATCAAAGCTTCTGCCTAGAGAATTTGTTCATCCTTTGGTAAGGTTGACATCAAGTGGATGTGATATGCAGTAGCAGAAAAACGTGACACGACAAATTCTATTTCACATAAAGACTAAGGCATTTCACATCAATACTCAAAAATATTGACTAAGTTGACAAGCGAAAGGTCTAAATTCGGTAAGCGCAGTATGGGTGATATACCAAATATCAAGTGGCAGTTGCAGAGAAAAGTGACGAAAATATTTATTTCACAATAATTAAGAATCTAAAAAAATGAGCAAGTCAGTTAAATTAACAGGAAGTTGGTATTATTGTGAAAGGTGTGAATTCGGTAAGCGCGGTATGGGAACCCTTGATGAAGTGATATACTCAATTTCAGGTGGCTGTGATAGAATAGTGCGACGAAAATATTTCACTTCAAAACTCAAAAATATTGATTAAGTCAGTGGACAGGAAACTGGCATGTGAAAGGAGCGCTGTATGTGCCCCCCCCCCCCCCCCCCCCCCCCTCCCCCCCCCCCCCCCCCCCCCCACGATATACAATTACAGTTCAAGTGGCTGTGATACGCAGTTTCAGAGTAAAGTGACGAAAATATTTATAAAATTTCACATTGAGACTCAACAAGGAATCTGTGAGCCAATGCTTACTAATGGCACCCCCCCCCCGCTCTAAACTCCAAGCTCTCGGCGAATTAGATGACTGATGAAGCTGAAAATGCACCCCACAATACATTATACCTATATCAAGCTTCATTCGTTGCTATACGTGGCACTCAACTTGACATTTAGGTACATCGATAATACTTCATTAGATAATATTTAAATCGTATGAATTTTAAGACAATTCGCATATGCCGTGATTATTGGCCTGCTCTAAAACCATGAGACTGAGGGAAAGCCTGGTTGTCTTCGGACACGGAAAGCCATAAATTGACATATGCCGCCATTGAGATCCCTCAGACTAATTGGGTCGCTGGTGTAAATAAATCTCTTTTGGTAAAAAGCGTCAAACTTGAGATCTAGGGATCCTGAATTGAACTATTGAATTTACTGCGTTCCAAGCAGAGACGGCGTACAGAAGAATAATGATTCCTGTAGAATATTGGCCAGGGGGTAATTTTTGACGTAGACCCTCGGTCATTATTCTACGTCCAAAAATGACCCTGATCATTATTCAACGGACGTTATCACTCTTCATAATAGTAACCCTAAGAGAATCTCTCAAAATAAATGTCGTTGAGCTATTGCAGCTAATTTAACACTGTATAGGTGGCGTACAAATCAAAGCAAATACTTTTGTCTTTTCTCTCTTTATTTCCCATATGCTACTGTCATACCCGGCGGATTGTTCTTTAAGTAAGTAAATTTTATTTAAAGTCGGCATCGCCTCCTCCTTAGGCCTATATAATTAGGACATGCTTTCTCCTCCTACCCCCATTGTCTCAAAACATTTTAAAATTTCTCACAAAAGTCCAAATCTTCGAAGTTATATAACCACTATAAATCAGAACCTCACATCTCCATTGACGAAGCCCCCAAAATCTAAATATTTTCTACCAAAACAATCTCAGGTAATTGTATGCGTCCATGCGTCCATTACCACGTGACCCTCCACCCAGAACTCTTATTTACATGTATCATTCATCAGATCTGAGGGGGTTGATGAAACAATTTTGGCAACGATGTAAAGACCTTTCAAAAACACTCAAGCATAGAGGGCGTTGTTGTCCAAACTTCATAGTTCAATCAAACCTCAAATTATAAATCCGAGGTTAAAGGGCAATTAAAGCTACACAGCTGCTCTATATGATGACCATATTTCATATCTAGTAAATGATTTTGGTTATCATGGTATCATTTTGAAGGGTTCATCAAATTTAAATATTCCACCAAAGGAATTTTGATTACGGCTTTATTTATTTTTCCCGGAAATTTACATTCAAAGTCTATGGGAACAGCATGTTTTGTGAAATTATTTTTCAAAGAAATGATATTTTCATACAAAAGTTGCGAACACTTTCTCTTTATGGAAACGTGAAATAAAATTAATAATTTACCACACACATTTTTAGAAAACTAGATTTTTCTTATTTTTACAAAGGGCGGGCAACTCTTCAAAATAGTTTCAAGTCCAAAAAGGTCAGTTTATCACCATCTATTAGTGATGTGAATTTCATCTACTTCACTTTCTTCATTATCCCTTCATTATACATGACTTGTAATACCTTTTTCATTTCGAACTAAGATATTAAGTTTCTATTGACACATGCCTGTGGCCTACGTATTACAGTTCCTTTATGATATATCATTTGGACTTAAAATCTGTGAATTGGGGGGAATAATAATCATTCTCGGATTAAAGATCATTCCTGACTTTCGAGTTAGACAATGCCAGGCAACATCAAACAGAACGTGCTAGACCTGCACTTTCTCAGATGATTATCTAGGTCGGGAGCTATTTTTACGAATTCATGCCATCCTTAACTTCAAATATCTAAAATATCAAAAATTGCTTTGCAGTACGAAACGGAAGCATTTTCTAATCAATAGGGAGACGCAATCCATATTTAGCGGGCTTTTGATTTGTTTTTTTTTTTCAAGGACAGAATGGGGGAAATTCAGAGTACAGATGTGGCTAGACGAAATCGGGTGGAGTAGGGTGATCTGCGTAAACCGTTCAACATAGATGTGCTATCTTTGGTACATGTATAATCTATAGCTAAATTATATTTACTTTGACAAATGGCAAGTTTTCAGAAAAAAGTATTCGATATGAACAGAAATGGAAATCAGATTTTCGATATTCTCAATCGTCGACGTTGATATTGATTGTTTAGTTATGATTTTTTTATGCAATGTCATTTTTTCCCAATAGGCAATGTACTTTTTTTATCAATAGAAATATTTACCAATTGATTTTAAACAGATACATGTACATGTATATATAGTAAGAACTTACGTTATGTACAGAAATGACACACGTGTACATTTCAATCGCCAGAGCAGGCATTGTATCTTTCAGTATCAGTGCATACTGTATGTTATTTTAAGACAGAGTTAGATAATAACAGTGCGACATTTAACTTCGGACA
>CAJDSM010053409.1:5395-22704 GCA_903981925.1 Ostrea lurida | reverse complement strand
CACACAAACACACACACCACAGGGAGGAAAGATAGATTTTCCCCGCCCAAAAAAAAAAATATCAGTTTTTTTTTATTTGAGAACATGAATTGTTGTCGAGGCCATAATCTTTCCTTTTGTTCTTTTGAGGGTACGGCTATCAATAAACTGCTAACACACGCAATATTTTGGCATGCTGTGGTTGTCTTTGTCACTAACTTGGAACGTATAGGAAGACGATGTGCTTCCCGATAGATAAATTCTATGACACTTCGTGTATGATTGATCCTTCTTTGGAAAACCATCGCACGAACAAAAGATCGTATCAGTGATTAGCTAGGGTCCAACAACCGCAATTCGTGTCACCCGCAGTTAGACCATAATGGAATCTTGAAGGATTATCCTATTTTGAGGGGAGGGCATAATTCTCCATTTTCATATGGTGTATCATCTATGAGACCCGTTATCTTGCGATGTTGTCAGTGCGTATCTGATCGACCTCCATATGTTGACTGTTGCAGACCCTTCGTTGACAAACTCTCAAGATTAAAAAAATATCATAGAGTTGTTTTTTTACACATGAACTTCGTGTCCGGTTTTGTGGGCCATAACTGGTCTTTGTTCTGTTGGTAGTCGTAGGCATCAGTACCCATATCCTCTGCATAAAGGCTCGGTTTTCATCCATACTAGACAGCGATTAGATAGGTCATGTAATTCCATGATCCTCTGTATGCCCTTAATGACCTTCCTAGACCTCAAGATCAACAAATATCAGTTTTTTTCAACACGAAATTCGTGTCCGGGCATAACTTCTAGTGTTGTGTTCGTTTTTTGCCATACAGTCATCCTGTATTCTCCGTTGCTGCACATGACGCTATGCCATCATACAATGGTCCGGCGATGTGCTTACATCGTACTCCCTGTCTGTCTGTCCTCGTCATGTCGCAATCTGCGTGTTGTTATTTGTAGTCGAGCGGGCCATACGCTTTTCTTTGTTCTGTCTTAAACGTAATCGACTCATACATATCTGTAGCATACTGGTTGTGTAATCCAAAATGAAGAGGAATATTTCATATTAGTCAATCATGTCTATATGTGACCTTGATACAATATGTGATCGTCGCATTCGAACTTTTCGACCTCAAGGTAAAGGTTAATAAGTCTTCTCTAACTGTGACTACCTGAATTGGCAATAATTAGTTCCTATCACCAGTGAAAGGAAGTATCCAACTTCCTGACTACCATTCATACGGACCTGTGTTTATAACCTTGAACCTATGGATCTTCCGAAGGTTCAAACTATAGCTTTTGTCCTTAACATTGGATTCGGTTTAGTTGTGGCGGACTATAATTATCCTTTCATTTGATTCCTACACGCGGCCCACAGATTCAGTGACCTCAAGTTGACGCCGTAAAGATCTAAAAATGTGTGGCAAGGGTGGCGGGGGCGCGCTGTATCGTTGTAGAGTTTTATAGAACGTCATACACGTACACAGATATTCTCCTAGAGTGATCGTACTTGATACGTATGGTATTATGTACTTTTTTGGGTATAAGTACCTAATTAATTCCGAATTGGGGTGATTAGGTACATATTAGCGAATTTTTTTTTATTTCTCCCCATTATTTTTTTGCCTTTGTTAAAATCTTCCTAAAATTTATTCTAACATAGCCCTTGTTTTTTACTAAGAATTGCACTTTGCCACGACTAAAAAAAGACCTCTTATTATTTTCGCCGCGTAAACCAAAAAGTTCTATACACCAATCCAGCTTGGAAACGGCTTTCAAGCGGTTCTTACGCGCGCCTTAATTTTCCGCCCTAATGTTCTATCACTATATCTTCTTATTAATTTGTCAGAGGAGCCCTTATTTAATCCTTATAAGTTCCAAACCACTCTAAATAACATCAACGTCCTTAATTAATTTACCTTGAAATGGCCTCTAAATAATCCAATTACAATTATTAAGGCTGTTTATAAATTGTAAACCAACATCTGCATGAAAAAATATGCTAATACGTTATAGTTAGTGAAAATATAAATCCAAATAATCAAGCCATAAAGGTGCCTCAATCCATGTTATTCAGTTGAGAATGCGTGATCATTTTATGATTAATTTAAATCATATATTTTCCTAGACGACCAAGTATCTTAGCTTAAATTCAGCCGTTTGGATTGTTTAATAAGTGTATGTCACCGTTGTACATTCTTTTTATCAATAAACTATGCACCCTTGCGAGCTGACTTCTGAGTATTTCCATCCTTTGTGTATTTGATATCTCCTGGTATTTAACAGGGGTGAATACCAAGTTAACTCATTAGAGAAACCTAGAGATAACACTCGGTGACCCAATAATTGAGCAATATTTATGGACTGTCATTCCTAATCCTGGTCGCTCACATTAACATTGAGCCATTCAAATTATGTAAGTATATAAATACTTTTCCAAATTTCTTTTGTAAAAAATTTGGTTTAATGAAGCATCAGATAAGACTAAAGGGTAGGTCGCAACTATGTTGGAATTACAGGACTCTTGTCACTCTCATGGGGTGACTGGAGGCTGGAATGGCAAAAATCTCTATTCCCATATATTGTTAAAAAACTCCCAACTTATTCTTCTTCTCGACACCAACAAAACATCACTAAAGTGCCCTACAAATTCAGATGATAGTTTAGGAAAACCATACACACCTATTCTAAATGGAGTCTCAAAAGCTTTCCCTCATATATAGATTTTCATCTAACATATTTCATCACGGGCAAATATTCTGTTGTGTCTTAGGTGAAAGAGCAAATGAGCCGAAAACATGATTTGCTGGCTGGTACTTAAACATCCTAATGAAAACTCCTTACACTGACTCAAGTATAGATATAAAAAAAATAAGATGTCTTATAAGTTCAACTTCAGTTTAAATATAATGTATAAACACACTTCAAATATCCTCATCGTTCTTTATAAATATCAGGATTGTCATAGAAGTAGTGTATAGATAATAAATAAATACATTAACGGGACAGAGGTGTTTTTGTTTCTATTACCTATCTAGTAATTCTTTTGGGTAGCAAAATCTAGGTTAGGCTGACTCAAAATGATAAACCAGAACTCAAAGCCTAGCTGGAACAAGAGAAGCATCTAGTTTTGCACCATTTCCTATATGTTGAAAGTGGATTTTTTTTTTTCCCTTTGATGTCAAGTTTCTGCAGAAAGCAGAACGGACATTATACCAGTTTTTAATTAAATCTAATCAACCTAGGGATGATCAGCACCTTATTTTTGAAGATAATACAGCTATCGTCAAAGATGAAATGGTCACAATTTCCTTTCTTCAATTTCGATAAATGAAGAAAATTATTGGTATACGTCCGCGATCAAACCTTATATAATGCTGAGTCGGTGCGATTCTCAAGACTTTTTTGTTCCGACGGCGAACTCTCTATTGTAGGTCCTCCCCATGTGAGTGACGGCGGATAAAAAATCTTTAATTGAAGAACATAGGAGTTCTGAACAATTATATACTCTAACATATAATTTCAATAAGGGCACAAAATCTTTCTCAAGTTTACCACAATCACTTCACACTGAATGTTTTTGATAAACAACCCAATTCAATCCATTAGACATATGATTTTTTGTACAAGCTAGGAGGCTCTAATTCAAAATGGGATAAAACACTCTCCATGAACCTGGGGTTACGCAGGCTTTGAGACCCCAGTGAAGAACAAGCCCTTGCACGCTGACATAGTAGACTCATATGGTAACAATAATAAATTAGAGTTCAGGTATTCCTGTACACAACAAATAATGAGTTAAGCTTATTTGAATGCATTTAATAAATAACAGAAAAATGTTCGAGAATGCCACGTGGGGCATGTGATTGGTCTATTTGCATTGCGAGCCATGCACCCCCAATATGTTGCAGAGGGTCTTATGGTAGTGTTATTGAGGGTCATTACTGAGAAGGTGGAAGGCCAAATCGTAACAGATGTTTAACTTGTATGTGCGTATGTAGATCATATTTTTTACTAGGTTCTTAGTTGAAATCTACCAAGTCTTCCACAAATATGCGAGTTTAGGAGCTACTTGTAGGATCTAACAGCTATCAAACTTGGGGCTACGACAGTAGATGTAAATTATAGATGTCGAGAGATCTCCTCTCATCCCATTAGCGGAGCTGGCAGTCAAGCACATGATTTCAAAAATTACTGAATTCGAATTTTTCCACCCTTTTCTCTTTTACAAGCAGCGTTACCATTAGGAAACCACTATAAATATTAATAGCATAGCCTCATAATTGGTAGATGTCAGGAATGGTTCTACTACCAATACTAATGGAGAACTCTATCATATGAATCTTGACACTCCGAACTGTCCTCCAGAATGGGTTGCAAAACTATTAGAATGTTGGACCACGCATACTTGCAATACAAGTATCAAAAACTATGGTTACTATGTAAGAAGACACTATAAAGTGGCAGTATAATCACCAACAGCCAAGATAGGAATGTACAAATATTATACTAATCATTGTGGCACGCGGCTGGAGTTTCAACTATCTTATCATTCAAGACCTGGATCTTCCGACAAGTTGTTCGATAATAAGATCGTATAATGTTTGCGGTGTATGCCGTAATGGACAAGAAGTTCTTGGTTCCTGTACTCACATAAGATAATTGACAATCACAAGGGATTATATGTCTAGTCACAGCGATAAAATATTCCTAAAGAAATACGCATTATTTTATGTTTTTTATCAGTTGTTTTATTTACAGTTAAGCCATGTCTATAGAGACTTTTCACAATAATCCAGCAATGGGCACTTTTACGAGTTAGAGTCAACTTGTTTAATTTAGATGTTATGAGATTGGTGCATTCGCCATTTAACAATGCAGCGCCCCATCTTCTTCTACCCTCATTATCTACGCCGCGCGCTCACACTACATCGTTTTGTGTATTTTAGAATTGAGGAGATTGTAGTTCTTTGACATTAATTTCAATTGCTTGATAAACCTATTCCCTTACACGAAATAGCGTCCTCATAATAGGATAATGAGACTCTCACTCTAGTTATGCTGTATTTAAGATATTTATTAGCGATTGGCCCTAGCACAATACAGAGCCATTAAACTTTTTCATCGTACAAGCTAATCCTTGAAACAGCTGGTGAAATAGCCTGATATAGTTACGAAGAGCCAAGATGAAATCTATTGGAATATTCTCCTCAGCTATGAACCTATAGTTTTTTCTCAACTTAAGTAACAGGGTATTCTAATACTTTTTAAGTCTAACTGGCTCTCGCAAAATCCAAAATCCGATAGAAATGTCTGAAAAAAGCTGGATTATATCATTTATAATGATTGCTAAAAACGAACGAATTGTGAACATCGTCGTTGTCTCTCACGCCGAGAATATGTGTGCAAATTACTGTTGTTCTTTGCAACAAAAGTAGTGGCAGTAGCTATGATTTTGGAGAAGAAGATCTAGTCTGGGGTGAACGAAGAAATCCGAATACTAAGCACGGTCATCACATTCGCTTCACATTATGTGCTCTCGAATAATGCTTGTTGCATCTCTCCTAGAGAGCATAAACTAGAAAGTACTTAATAATAATATGCACAATTTCTAAATACTCTAGATAAACGAGCAAATAGAAGTATGCACCCTTTGACACTGACAATTGCTACCGCTTGATCGCTCAGTCAGAACTCGTTGCAAAAGGTAAGAGAGGATTAAGGAATTGGGTATGTTTTTGTCACATTATCACAAGTGCAAGACGGCGCATGGTTGAGAGAAAAACATTTGATGATTACGATACGAAGCTGGAGTAATCATCATTAACTAGGTAAACAGCATCTTATGAATTGTTGGAGACATCTGGCCTGTCACAACAATACCCTATATTACACTGTGTGCAACTAAATTATGACTGTTGTTTTCATTGAGCATGTATAAATAAAGTTTATGATAATGATACGTTTTAAATGGAACCTCATTGAGAGAAAACGAAAAGAGGTGAAAGAATAAAAGTCACTTTAGTGGCAACAGTTCATATCAATCCCTAAAATGTCGCAGTGTACTTATATCCTCTAAAAATTCCTATTACCCTCATAGTAAAAATAAAAATCATACGCCTCCAGAGATATGGGAAATATCTTGTTATTTGATAGATGTGAATGAAAGAACTGAATCACACGAGTGCTATGTAACAGCATTAATCATTTCATTTGAACTAGAGTAAAACTTGTATGCTTGTTTGATAAAAAAAAATACACATGCGGAATCTGAATTAATTATCCTATGTATGTCTAAAAGAATATATAGAGACAAAAATTAGAGTTTATTTAAAAAAAAAAGACTACTTGTGAATTCTCCTTTATACTTGGTGCGCAACTTGTCATTTTCAATTCCTTATTCACAAAGATGCAAAGGTTGAAATGTATACCTTTCATATAAACAATATAAAGTAATTCTTTAAATTCATCCACAAAATGATATTTATCTAAAAATGAAGATATACAGTACTCAAAAATATAGGGCATATCATTAATACTCCTTCCCATTACCACATACCAACATGAACTACGACTCAATTCTATTCCATAGTAAAATGACTTATCTTTATGGAGACATTTTTGTCGGTTGTTTGTACAGAATTTGTCTACACGTCATGTTAGGATCCACCATTGGTAACTGAGATTTCCCAGTAGTGAACATGTACTTTGCAATAAAACACAGAAGTATTTTGAATCGAAAACTTGTAATCACAATTACTTCATATATGCCAACTTGTTAATGGATCATGTAGTGGCTTGGGTAAGTTTAAAATTTCTAATTTAAGCTCCAACATATTTTCAACTTTGTTCTCAGCAAAGGGTAACTAAAGATTAAAAAAATAAATGAACACCATATAGAATATAATTCTCAAGATCCACTTATATCGATAACAATTGTACGTACGTTCTTACTTTTTAATTTATGGCTAATAAAAAATGAGTAAAGGCCTCATTTTGAACAAGTGTAATAAATTCTGTAAACAGTAAAATGAAGGTATGTGAGGAATCACAGGTATAAACTTATGTTTTTGTAAATTTTCTCATTTTCTTCCATTTTGTCTGATGTATTTTTTTGTTGGAATTTTTAACTAAGAGCGTTTATAAGATTTAATATTATGTATCATTTTGGTTGTAAAATGTGAATATTTTACTTCGGCCTTATCTTGAAAACTCATCATATTTTTAACGACTCATATCTCACTTCTTCCGGACGGACGACCTTTTTGAGTTGTCGCGCAAAACACGCGTCATAAGCTTCGTTTAGTTGATTTGCTTCTTAATTATTATTATTAAGCGTATCCGTCTTACCCAGACGGAAGACCTTATATGCAGTAGAATTTGTTAAAGCTGGTTTATGACAGTCTGCGTACCAGGTCTGTCAACGGAAAGCCTCTATTAAGTGTATTGGTACTTTTCGATTTCTCCTTTAATTATACGGTCTTCCGAGTTCTCCAACTGAAGACCTTATGTGTATTGTATAGTTTTTCTTTTTTATTATTATTATTTTCCCCATTTTCAAAATCCATTCTACTTACATACAAAAACAGCTTTGCATCGACATTTTCAATGAGATTTCTTAGCAATGTAAACGTTGTTCGTATTATTTACAGAGAGTAGTAGTCATATAGAACATTCTCCTCGTATTTTTGAATCAAAATTGCTCACATTCGTCGGTTCGGTGATTCCATCGATGTATCGTTTACGGGTTTTTTCCGCGCTTGCTCCCAACTTGACGCGCTGTGTTATTTCATCAGTATTTGGTTGAGATTGGAAAAGTGAGAAGAATATGTGTTTTCTAAAAGGTCGGAAAGGTTGAACCAAATGTCTTTAGAATGATTTAGTCTGTTTACCATGAAATATGTTCTTGTGTCCAATTACCATACTTCCTGTCAAATAGAAAAGGTCTCCCTTTCAAGTTTCAAGAAAAGAAATAAATTATTTTTGGAATTTTTTTTTTCTCAATTTTTATGATAAATAAATGTATAAATTTACACTCGTGCAATGTAAATATTATGTGATAAACTAAGAGTGAGCTACCCAGTCGCATTACAGAGCTATCACTGTAAAGATAATATCTAGAAATATATTAATCAAAATATAACAATCGTAAAGATCTCCGGAATGTCCGGTTCCCAGAAGAGATAAAATCAGACGATTTCTCTCTTACAATTTACATATAACACTACACTATCACAACCATTAGAAAACTCATTACGACCCAATTGATTTATAGTCCACCAGTCCATTTTTCTGTCTTCTCTAACGGAATGCACAAATTCCTATACAAAGCCTTCCAAACAACTACTCGCTTTTGCTTGCTTTTTTTGCAATGCTTAACTTGTTCTTTTCTGCATGTATTTTCACACGTCACGGTATTTCTTGACAATTCACCGAAGTTTTCTCCGGTCGCCGACGCTCATTAGACATCTCGGTTTCCAACTTTCTCTTGTGGCATCTTGTCTCACAACAAGAAGACCTTAAGTTGGATTGCTCTAGCTCACGACTAACCATACTTATTCACGTGGAATGCTGACCTATAAATACCTCGAAATGATGGATTCCAAAGGATCCGCAAATGGTTACACTTTTCAACCGTATAATGCAACAACTTCCTCATTTCTTTCCAAGACCTCACCAAGATCTCTTTCGTTTTAGTAGCGAAAGTATCTCCAATATTATCTTAATGGCTCCTTCAAATTTTTCACCGATTTTTGTTGGAATTTTCGTCGAACAGTAACACATTAATCATCTATGTTTCAATAGTAAATATTGAGATAATATGTGTAAATATGCATACGTAGTCGTTTCGGCTTTTATAACTTGATAAACTTCACATCTCAAACCACTCTGGTATTACGGTAACTTCAGAGTCCGTTCTCATCAAACCTCTTCCTGCTGGGGAGACGGGATATAGAACCTAATTGTAGTTGAGTTTATGTTCTGAAGAGGCCAAGAGGAAGGACGTTTAACAAACATGCGTCTGTTTATTGCGTTCTTTTACATTTGACTTATAAGTTCTTCCTTAAAAGTAATTGATAATTTTACACCTCCCACTATAAAAAAAATGCACTTTACTACTCTCACGGTTTTGACCGCTTTAGTTCTACTCTTTTGCTGTGTGACGACTTCGCGGCAAAAATAGTGGTGAATCATCCAGTCTCTTGTATGAGAACGGTAAAATACTTATATATCCACTTAACCCATTAATACGCGGTTTTCTTTTTTCTTATTAAACCAAAAAATCATTCCTAATACGGTTCCGGCGATACCCTCACCTTCCGTTAAAAATTTCGTTGTTCCGATTATGAGTGCGTATTTTACGTAACCTTATTTGAAAGTTTAGGCCTGCTGAAAATTCTTCCTCAGGAAGTGATCAAGAGACTACGTTATTGTTCTCTGATAGAGATGTATTGCTTAAACGCTTCCTAGGGGTATTCATCTTTAATTCCGGTTTTTTTTTTTGTTTCGGAGAATATTGGAAAAAGTACTATCACCAATATTGAGTTGAAATAACAATAGATGTGTAACTTAATCTTTTCGGTTGACCATCTGAAAAAATATTTCTTGTCACAAAGAAATTACCTTGTGTTATAGTATTTGATTTTTATCAAAATTCTTTTATTTCCTTTTTTCTCTCTGACTAAGTTAGTACATTATTATCTATGTTATTCAACTAATATGAATATATAAGATTTTAATCGGGTCACCTGCCATTTTCGAGTTATCTGCCTTACTTTTCATTTAGGTACACCATGATGTTACCGGAAACACAGTTATATAATCGCTCAATAGATTTCGAGTTAATGACATTTTTTGTCTAAATTATGAGTTGACTCCGTCTTTCACGCACATCGAGTTCTTTTTATTAAATAATGATGTTTACAAAGTTCTTAAGTTTGATCAACAAAATTTTCCACTATCCGGTTCCGAAGATATCCGATTCTGGTATTCTTTAAATGTTCAAGATTATTGTGAGCGGAACGAGATTTGCAGTTTTCTTCACATGAGAGATGGATTATTGTCGTGGAATAAAATAGTAAAATAAAATGAAAAAAGAACAATTGTTTTCAGTGAATTTTCGATTGTGTACACCATATATCTGAAGAATTACTCTAGCAGCATACCCACAACCCTTTTGGTACTTTCCCGAACCAAGTGGATTAATTCATTTTGAACCTCCGACTCCTCCCGGTCTCCGGCGTTTTGTGTGTTTACTGTAAATTCCCTTTTCTTCCAATTTTGCATCTTTTTTGTTGTTTGATTGGAAGTTATACTTTCAGAAAGTTATGAACCTGACAAGCGGTATAAGTCGCTAGTTTATTTTAAGTTCCGGCTTTTGTTTTGTAGTATGTGCTTTTTTACTATATACACAGGAATAATACTCTTGCGACAATAACCTCTACCAAATCAAATTTTCCCCATTTTCCGAACTCATAATCTCCGCCCATATCCATCTTTCAGCGATACGTGAAGACCTTTTTTGGTGTCCAGCGACAACTAAGCACCGTCTCCTATTTTCCGGTTTGACATTCTTTTCCTTTTTGGTCCGGACCGGAAGTGACGGCCGACACGTTAATTGCCTGTGCACATTCTACTAAGTGAGATTATCATCCTGAAACTTTGATGACTCTATCTTTTATCGTTTTTTAGGAAAAAGAGTGGCACATGAAAAACCATACTCAACCCCCTTCCCGCGCCTTATCTCCCCGCGCTGGTCTGGTCGCTATCTTTTGACATTTACGGTGCCCCTCCCTTCCACCACACCCGCGCCCTCATGCCCCTCGTCACCTTCTTCTCCACCGTCGCTTTTTTGAACAAACATTCCCTTCCGGTCGTGCGATCAGCGGCTTTGCGTTTTTTCCCTGTCATCTTTTCTACACAGCTCCAGCTAGAGTCATCCCTTTCACGGGAATGATAATCTCCTTAAAGTGATGTGCCAAGGGGACATAACGGTGGTCGGCCGTCATATCGCGTCGTCCCCGGGAAGTGATCAAAGAATCGAATTTCTTAAGCATTATTTGTATTAATCAAAACCTATACCACATTACCTTAGGCTTCTTTTGAAGTATAATACACGGTGACCCCACGGAAGTCGGACTGTCACTTCCGGTTATTTTAGAAAACTTTTTCATTTATCTCATTTTTTCAGACCATATATCTCGCTTTATTGAATGTGTTTGACTTTTGATTTTAACACATTTAAGTAGACCTAACTCACCAACTCGCTCTAAGACGATACACCAGTCAGAAAGTTTTGCTAAAACTTCTATTCCGGCCGTCAGCTACAGTGTCCACCAAATTCAAATATTTGTGTCATTTCTCAAAAGAGCCACACGACCACGACATCCTCCAACATATCGGGATGACTAAACGTTGACTTATAGAAAAGACCTAATGGTTGAATTTTTCGGTGTCACTTCCGGTCGTCACCGGAAGTGCACTAAAAAATAGTAGTTTCAATTTTTTTCTTTCCACACTCTAAAACTAAACATTTATAGATTCACGCATCCCTTTCAAATATCAACTACAATTTACCCCACCTGGGACGTTGAGAACGCCAACTTCCGTTATTAAAAAACACCTTATTTATCTCATTTCAGAGCCATATACTCTAGCTTATCAAAGTGTTTCGGTTTACATCTTCATGATGTGAAACACCCTATTTCAGAAATTTTATCAGAAATTCTGAGTTTGAAGTAGTGTAACGGAAGACCTTCTCATTACTCGTAATGAGTTTCTAGTTATATAGTGTACTCTCTACTCACCTTTTGACTAACAGAAAATTATTATGCTTCTATTGCTATCGATTTATATTGATTAAAATTCAGATAGGTCTGTGCTTGTATCTATATATTTCCATTCACACGTGTATTTTCTTATCATTGAAATGCACTGGAAATGAAGAGCATTCCAAATTCTATAACACTCTAAACCCGAATCCGGCGTATGAATACACATCTGGAACTACATACTCAATCTTTTACTTGTAATCCGAATATATGTTGTAGTCATAGAACCTAATAAACAGATGGATAAACCTCCAGCCTAATTTCAATGTCACTCCTAGTGCAAATTAAAGGTCACAAACAATTTTTCACTAATATTTTTCATTGAAAACATAGTTTTTCAAATGAGTCTTCCAAGACTCATAATTGTTTGATATGAACTGAAAATCACCACTAATGAAGAATCTAGGGGATCATTGCCATAATTTGGGATAAAATTCATTTCAAACCTTCCCTGCAGAAATTGCAATCACACTGAAGACAAAGTAGGTTTTTTTAAACTTTTCTCTATATTCCTTCTCAGAGCACAACCATTGAATCCAATATTAGTTTCACTGATAAACTTCACATCAAAGTTATAATACACTGGTTGGATGAAAACTTTAAAAATCAGTGGAAGAAAACTGCAACCTTATTATTCTGTCATGGTAAAATTTCATTTGAATCTGTCCAGGAAATAACAAGAGCTTGTGCGTAAAAAGCGGATTTCAATGAATATATACGTAAAAAGTGTTTTTGTGACTTTTTAATTGGCACGCAACGCGCGGTATTCAATTTTGTGGCACAGCAGGTGATGTTATACACCGACGACATCCCAAAAATAAGAATTCAATGCTTAAATATACAGCTATAGTTTACAGACCAATCTGTATGCTCCACTCATGCATGAGCACAATGCCACTATGGAAGGTTTCATAGAAATAGTCCTAAGACTTTTAAAACTCTCTTTGGACGATCCAAACTAGGCCGGCCCGCCTCTAGGGTAGACTTAACAGATTGTTTTAAAGAATTTCATTGAGTGACTTACTTTAATTCAGTGTAAATATATATATATAGTTTTAAAAATCACTGGTCATTGCGTCATTTGGATACAACCAACACAGCTAGGTGCTTATAATGCAGATGCAACATACTATTCCATATTTTTAATTTAAGGCGGTAGCTGGTTGTATACGTACTGAAAATGAAAATGCTATTAAAACCTCCCGGCCAGATTCCCCTACCCGCGGGGGGCCTAAATCGGCCCCCAGACCCCTCGCCTTCATCTAGTGCACCCCCAACAATCTGTGGCTGGCCTGGGAATCAAACTATGGTCCCCTGCTTACTATGTATAGTCGACGCTCTACACATCGAAAGATTCAATTCATAGCCATATCCAGTCGAATAATCCACTGTCCATATACCCGCCTATCCATTTGGTAAGATTCCTCCTAAATGCAAAAACCCTCAACTTTGTCATACATAGTTCATTATCATAAATTTAAGTAATTGCAGTGGGACCATAGTTTGATTCCCATGCGAGCCACAGATTTAAATTCAATATCAATAGGTACCTGCAGCCGATATTTTTTGAATCAAAATTTGTCATTGCGGCATTGTTGTAAACTTTTCATCATTTTCGCGCTTATCTCCAGAACGACTTCATACGACCAAATTCAACCAAACCTTGGTACAAATGAAGTCCCAGAGCCCCCATCAAAGGGAGATAATCATAAAGATAGGGTGGTGTCATTTAAAAAATTTCTCAAGAACCACTGGGTCAGAAAAGCGAAAATATATTAAGAGCTTCCTATATAGTGGAGGAGATTCAAGTTTTGTGCAAATCATGATCGACCCCCGAGGGTTTGTAGACACAATAGGGACAAATTTTACACATGTATTATATAAGTAAAGATCTGTATAAAATTTTTTCTCAAAGAACTCAAATTGACCAGAAAATGTACATATTTTATATTGTACCTAAAAGCTTCCTTATATAAAGGCTCCTGATAAAGCTTCGAATATAAGTTCCTGATCATAGGAATGATATATTAGAGTAATTGAAGTTTGTTCAGATCCATGCCCTCCGGGGGTAATAAAAGGGTGGGTCACAATTGGGGATCATTTTAATTTAAAGGAAATGCTCTTCTCGAAATCACGCGGCATTCTCAACCAACTTGGGATGTCAATTAGTTATTCAAATGAAGGACCATGCAAGTCAACCGGCCATAAAGGGAGATCGAAAGCACGAAATCAAAAATTAGGGTTAGTACTGTCATTTAAAAAATCTTCTTCTCAAGAACCATCTGAGCCAGGAAGCTGAAACTTCTATATAAACTCCTGATATAGTGAATTCTAAGTCTATGTCAAATCATGACCCCGGGGTACGGATGGGACGACGTGCAAAGGGGATCAAAGTTTATCATTGTATTACATAGGAAAAATCTTTTAAAAGATTCTCTCTCAAGACCCTGGGCCAGAAAATATGAAATATGTTATATGGAAGCTTCTATATAGTGGAGATTCAAATTTTCTTCTCAAGAACCCCCTGATATAACGGAGATTCAATTTGTTCAAGTCATGACTCCAGGGGGTAAGTTGGGGCCCCTATATGGGATCAAAGGTTTACATGGGAATATACAGGGGACATCTTTTTAAATCATCTTCTCAAGCACTCTATCCGAAAGTTTATTGAGCCACACAGGACATTCGGTCGTATGTACTCAATGAACATACCGGACGGAACTAAATTTTGTCAGACCGAAAAACCTAAATAATGTAAAATACAGTCGAACCTCGTTATCTCGAACTCGATGGGACCAATACAAAAGTTCGAGATATCCGTGAATTCGAGATATCGAGGGTAAAATACTAAGAAAACAAGTGGTTGGGACCTCAAAATCAATTTGACATAACCATGGTATTCGAGATATCAGTGTTCGAGATATCCAAGTTCAACTGTTAGTAGTAAAATGCGTGAAAATGACGGTCCGATGTCTTTTGCATATAGACTGCTCAATAACCATTGGACCAGGGGATATTTTATTTATCTGAAAGCTCCCTTATGTAGAGTATATCCAATCTGTTTCAGATCATCCCCCCTCCCCCCCCTTTCCAGAGGGTAGGATGGACAATCCGGCCTATCTGAAAACGTGAGTTATCTCTCTTTGTATTCTAACTTTTCGTGTGAAAACTGTATGTGACAACTATAATCAGTGTCTTGTTTTTGTTGTTATATCATGTTGATATAAAGAAAGATCTTCTCCAGAACCTGGGGGCCAATTTCAGCCAAACTTGCTACAAATAATCCTTGAGATCCCCATCCTTAAACCATGTATTTCCTAGTACCTTGTGTTGTGACAAGTTAATTGACACTTATGTGGAGGGCCCCTGGGGTCATGACTGAGCTGCCCTTTTAAAAATGGTCTACTTTCTTGAAAACTATTTTGAAATCCCCATGCACCCTCAAACCATAATTATTTTTTTTTGTTCCTTGTGTTGAGACTAGTTTATTGACACATATATGTGGACTGAACCTGCCCTTATAAAATGGTCTAATATTTTGAAAGTTTATTTTGAGATTCCCACCCTCCAACCATGCATCATGTATTTTCTTGTTCATTGTATCAAGACAATTTTATGAGAACATAATAAAAGGGCCCCATGCAGGAGCTATGCCTGACCCCAACCTATCATATATCATGTTCTCTGTCTTACTGTCTTATTGATAAATGTTCATTTATTGGTATTGGAAGATGACAGAAGTTAACTTTTACAGTTATAGTTTCCTTTGCGCAATAATAGCGCAATTTTCCCCCTTTAGTATAGCTAGCTAGTAGATAATGAACTTTAAATATTGTTGTTGAATAATTTTTGCAACAGTAAAATATTAATATGTATAAATGCTATAATTAATTGCTTAATATTCTGTAACAGTAATGATTAGAGAAGATCTGATTTTAATTAGATTATGTTTACTTTCAGATTGCTGATTTCTATTTTGTTTTTATTTATGACAGTAAATGGCAAAGATAGTTAAATGTCCTGCAAAAGGACAAGATGGAAGTCGATGTGATTTTATGCTCCAGCCCTACTTCAAAGTGTGCCCTGTGTGTGAGAAAAAAGTGGATCCAGAATGGTTTCGGGAAAATCCTTATCCAGATGAAGTAGGACCTCCAAACCAGGACGGTAATTTTCTTTCTCATTCGTAAACAAGGAAATACGTAATATGAGATGTAGTCGCATTATTTTTAAGCCCCCGTGATCAAAGATTGGGGGACATTTTATTTTTATCCTGTCTGTCATTCTGTCTAAACGTATAACATTAACTATAACTTTGAAATGTAAGCTATACTCAGCTGGGCTTTGATATTTCACACAAAATTTTGACCTTCCGCTTTCAAGTGTGGACTTTGACCTACTTTTCAAAACTTAACATTGGCATTATTATTCGAATGCAAGAGTAGGCTTTATATTTCACAGTATATTCCTTATGACAAGCCATTTTATCTGTACCAAATGTTTGACATTGATTGCCGTGATTTTGACCTACATTTGAAAAACGTTTAACATTTGCCAAACTTGTTGAATGAGTAGGCTAAGACCTTTCATATTCCACATGCATAATCCTTATGAATATGACAAGCCCCTTCCGCTCCAGGCATGTGGAAAATGGGAGCATTCGTGTTTCACAAATACATCTTGTTACATTATAGAAAACATATGTTTCTGTTTAGGTATGACTTCGCCATGGAAGAGAGTTCTTGAGTTTCGTCTAAAAGTGGAAAGGATTATGCGATATATGAAAAAAAATAACCATGTTAAGCATTTTAAAAATCAATTTATTACAGAAAATATTTATATATGAATGATATATGTAAGCAAGCATGGAAAAGAGCGGTAACTCTTTTTCTTCAAAATGGGGGAAAATCAATTCATCGCCATATTCACAATAAATTAAATGCCAAAGATCTGGTCAGATTAAAAGGTGGCGGTTTATTGAGAGCTAACTGTAATGATAATTATGACTGAATGTAAAGTTATTTCCTTTGTTCTTGGCCTTGTCAATGGATAACTTTTGAATTATCTGTACATGCAAGCTTGTCATTACGACTAAGGGTTTCAGTGTATAGAACATAATTTACAATATGAGTTTAGATGAGATATATTGGTACCAATATGTGATAATAATTGTATAATGCCATTGCCTGATAATTTTCCTTGAATTGATATCAAGCAAATGGATATTTTACATAATTTTAATTGATTTGTTTTCATTGTCCTGGGTGTGATTTCTTTCAGGTGCAACTCACCAGGATCCAAACACATCAACGGATAAAAATGAAAGCAGTCAATCAAATAATGGCCGTGGTTTGCCAACTCCCCAGGAAACAAACACATCGCCGGATAAAAACGGAAAAAGTTCTTCAAATAATGGTGGCTTGTCAACTCACCAGGAACCAAACACATCAACGGATAAAAACGGGAAAAGTCCTTCAAGTAATGGTGGTTTGC
>CAJDSM010053394.1:4668-17143 GCA_903981925.1 Ostrea lurida | reverse complement strand
GTTGATAGGAAGACCGAACGGACGGGCGGACGGAACCCAGAATTTATACACTTTCTGCTTTATTGTAGAGTAAATGGTGCAAAGTTTCAAACTGTACGATAAAAACTTTTCGAGTTATCGCATCACGACAAATGTTGACCAACAATGAACGGACGGGCGGACGGAACCAGAATTTATACACTTCTGCCTCTTATTCTAGAGTACAATTGTGCAAAGTTTCAAACTGTACAATACAATTTTTTGAGTTATCGATCACAACTTCAGTTAGTTGCATCAAACAAAAATGTTGACGGACAGATGAACAGACGGGCGGACGGAATCCACTTCTGCCTCTATTGTAGAGTACAATTGTGCAAAATTCAAAACTGTACGATCAAAACTTTTTGAGTTATCGCGTCACAACTAAATGTTGACGGACGGACAATGTGATTACTATAGGGCATCCGCATTTCATGCGGGGCCCTAATTACCACGAAATTACGTCCTACGAACCAGCAAAATTTAGGTTACCCACGAACATTGGCCCCACGAATTAAAATATTCACAGATCTGATCATGAGGATTTGAATTCAGAAGTATTTCCACAGAAAAATTATAAGTGATTTTACGATACATGCAGAGATTTCAGAAACATTTTAGAAACTTTTCCCTCATCACTATATTTGGTTCTGTGAATAAAAGATTGATCTATTGAACTATCATGGTGGCACAAAGAATCTTGAGTTTTTTGGATAAGACATAAAACTTGAGGCCCAGTGAGTATCATTGTAATATTTGCAGAGTAAAAGTAAATGTCACACTCACTGAGAACTACAGATGTAAGCACCTAGATAGATGTTTCTATATTAAATGATAGTTGTCCTCTGGACCCGGTTTAACGATAGAATTCCACCCTGTTAACTGCTTCAAAGACTGAATAAATGAAAGAAAGTTAATAGTAAATACCTGTCTATACTTTAATTTATATACACGCCGGGCTCTATATTTGCTTCATGATCATCTGGAGTTTTCAAGAAAAGTCATCATGCCGATTGTAAGCAAGACATTTTGGGAAAGAGGAATAGTACGTGCACTTCATATTAATTGTCTTACTGCAAACTATTTAATGGATATTACGTAGATTAAACAGCATGTGCATATGTCAGAAAGGTATGTAGAGCAAAATTATGCGTTTTCGTTCAGAATTTTCAAATAAAGGTCAAATTGACGCGAAGCAGATCCCTTTGCGGCTGCTACATACTGTATACAGTTTAGGGGTGGAATTTCTACTGTGAACTGAGCGTAGCCTGGTCACAGTAAGATTATTCTTTCTATAAAGGCACCATGATGCATAGCTTGAGGTCAAAATTTATGACACTTTACCACATCTGTTCTCAGGTCAAAAATCTGACGTAAAATACACACAAAAGAAGTCCGCAGATTATTGCATTTTCTGATATTTGAAGACTCATTTGTTCTAGTTTGGGTAGTACTGTGTTTGCAAACAAAACAATTACATTGTAATGCAATGTCATGTATTTTCTTAATCTCAGTCAGAGTGACTCCAAAGTTAATCTTTGACGAACAGCAGAATAGGCTCCGTAGAAAGTACGTAATTCTACTGTAAACCTTAGATCCATTCTTTTCCTCTACCTATCTCGAGAATTTCACTAAGAATTTTTGACTTAATAATTTATTTGACAAATTGCCGCCTAATTTTAAGTTAGGCTACTCTACTGCGCTGAACCTGAACAAATTTTAGCACATCATACGGAATCACACCTACTATTATTCATATTACACAAATAAGCATATTCAAAAACCGCTGTAGTCTGAAGACTTCTGAAAATTTGACCTGCAGTTTACTTTCGGCTTTCCGTTGCATTCTTTGTTAGATAAGTCGTACGTATACTTATTCCATTAAATATGTAGCTTGTTTGGTTGGTTAACGATAACAAATATTTTCTATGCTGTTGAAAGTTAAAATATATTTCCATTCCCCTCTCTGTATAACTAATCACCAGTTTTGAACTTTATACATGTATATATATATATTTTTAAAATATAAATCAGACTTTATTCTGTCGATTTTGTGCTTACGTCCTGTGACTTTTTATCTTGTACCTTTTGTCCTGTGACTTTTTGTCCTTATGTGGTTATTGTGATTTTTGTCCTGTGACTATTTGTCCTTCGATTTTGTGACTTTGTGTCCTGTGACTTTTGTCTCGTGACTTTCTGTCTGTTTAACGAACAGATAGATATATCATATTCTGATGCAATATACAAATTGAAATACTTTTTTTTTATCACTAGATCTACTAGCTTAGCTATAATTGATTTTAATACAATTAATCTACAACATTCTTTTTCATCATCAAGATAAAATCACTGCATTACACAACAATTTCAAAAAAGTTCTTAAAATGAACTAGAATTCTGGAGTAAAGCTGTGCTATGTGATATGATATAACCCTCTCCCGGCCATTCCCTAAATCATTCCATCAAAATGTAAAATATGAGCTAGGTGCACATGACATCAGTAACAAAGATCATAGAATTTAATTCTGTTGTGGTTTTTAGAGGAGTAATGGATGGGAGGTGGGGATAGACGAATGACAAGAAACAGGATCACTGTAGTCATATTAAAATATAGTCAATAAAAAACCATATAAACATTATTTCCTTAACAAATATTAATAAAAAAACTAAACAAAACAAAACCAACAAAAAACAAACATACAAAATGAAAAAGAAAATACAACAAATCCCCCCCCCCCCAAATAAACAAAAATTTAAAAAAACAAAAAACTAAAAAACAACAACAAACAACAAAAAAAACTAAAAACCCAAATAATATAAATGTATTTAAAAACCTAATAAAATTTATCATATATAGAATTGAATGTAAGGGGTAATTTTAAATCAATATTGAATTATGACACACATTAAAGAAAATTATTTAATAGATATGTTTATGATCTGCATTACAATATTTTTGTGATAGCTATGACAATCTTGATTTGTACTGCACAATGGCATACAAATTTGTACAGTGGAATGATTTTCTAAGCTGCTAGACATTGGAGTGTTTTTACTATACAATATTTTAGAGCTGAAACGAATGTTCGAATATTGCGAATGATAGTAAATAGCGAATATTCGAATGGATATTTAGTATTCGAATATTCGGTCACATGTACAGTACCCGTATGAAATGCTGGAAACAGAACTCAGTGTAGTCACTAGACGTTTACAATATAATTTTGTTTAAAATCTTCCCGTAATCAAAATATTAACATGGTATATAACTCGCCACCATCATTGTTTTCTTATTTACCAGGCATATTAACATAAGTACTTGCAATTTTATTTTAGAATTCGACCCTACCATCTAGCAGGGACTCTTGTCTCATTTTTCTTTGGGGGGGGGGGGTGTTTTTTTTAAAAAGATCGCGTCCAGAAACTGCCCGATTCTGAGTTGATTCTATAGCAATACAACATGGTTATACCAGATGGCAGCGGAAAGAAAACTATTGCTTTGTAGTATGCTTACTGTTCAGTGCTCAATTTTATTTTCCATTTTCTTTTCATTTAACTTTTTTCTTCAAAATAATTCTATATTTTATCTAAACACAATTGATAATTTAATGTCAATAACTACATCAATATTTTATGTACCGAAAACATACCAAACTCGTAAATATTTTATGGGGAATATACATGTACTACATTTAATATGTTGTTGACGATATTCGAATCGAATAAATGTAGATCCCCCGAACTAATTCGAATATCGATTTTGGTATTCGTTTCAGCTCTAAATATTTTAAAACTATTCAAATCTGAATATGTAAGAATTTAATTGTTTCACCCAAGCTGTCATGTGGCTGCCAGAAAGACAGGTGCAGTGTAAAAATAGTAAAAAAAAAAAAAATAATGACCTTTAATTATCTAAGGTGACCACCCAAGCTAAGTAACCACAGTTCAACATACATCTGTCATCACAGGAGCCATGGAGTTTGAAAAGAAATCACTACACACCATCCAATTACATCCCTAAGTAGTGTACATGTGATTACCAGAAACCAATCAGAAATGGGGACCAATAGTTACAGATTTATTATCCAATCAGAGGAAAATCACCATTCCACTCTCTAAAATAAATATCAAAGGTAACAGAGAATGAAATTATTCAGATTAGTTTGATATCAAGCTAATTATATAGTCAGAGAGATAATGGAAAGACTGCCCACCATGGAGATTATATAGTGCCCAGTTCGTCAGCCCTATGTAAGCAAGTAACTAAGTAAATCATTTATTATAGTGACATATGATAATTTTAACAATCTCAATAGTAGATACACATGGTTGAATACACCTGGCCCAGCGGACCTTATAATATGTACTTTTCATATCATACAAAAAATTATGCAGCACAAAAGTGGATTTAGAATATGTTTTTTGAATATTAGATTGTCTCATCAATTTGTATGCTTTGCTTGGTAAATAGATTTTGCCACTTTTCTAGGATAATTTACAATACGATTTTAAACAGATTATGATAGCAGAGGACCAGAAGCCCACCTCTACATCTCAACTCCATCTTCCCGCCATCTAATCAATTAATGACGCCATGCATCTAATCGCCTAATGCAACTAGGATGCTTGGCTTGAATGATAGTTTCTCGGATATTCTACCTCACGCTGAAGATGATTTGGACAGCCTAATTAACAGATGTCTTCAATCCATCACAATATGAATCCATGGATTTTAGTGATGTGTCTGATGCTTCCAACTCGAAAGATATCTTTAATATCTCAAGCTCTGGAGTTCAGCGCCCTCAGTTACCTACATATTCCAATGCAAAAACACCAAGCAACCTGGATTCTTCCAATGCAAAATCACCGTGCAACTAGGATGCTTCCAAAGAGACAACACAACCATCAGATTCTAGATCACCTAGTGACTGTTGCTACAGCAAAGTTTCTCAAACACTACCTTACACTGAAGAAAATTTTGAAAGCCTACCAAAAGTGTCCGATGCTTCTGACTCGAAGGATATCTCATCTCAAGCTCTGGAGTTCAGCAACCTCAGTTGCCTGGATGCGAAAATACCAAGCAACCTGGATGCTTCCAAGGAGACAACACAACCATCAGATTCTAGATCACCTAGTGACTATTGCTACAGCAAAGCCAACAGCAGCCAATCACCAGAGTCTTTCAATCCACCTGATGTCAATGTGGGTGTGTCCACTTGTCAATTCAGTGTGCTGCTTGATGATTTAGTACGAAAGCCATCCCCTGTATGCACAGCATTGACTGACATCACCAATGATCCAGCAACAGCTTCCATGAACTTCCCTGCAGAGCCATACAAGCCCAACAGTAACACCTTCCTCCTCCAAAGAGAGCAGAAAATTTGCCACATTGTGCATGGATTACCCACAAGACATACAACAGCTGTGTCAATTCTACACCAACCAGTCGACCAACATTGAAGCAGAACGCCTCAATTTGACCTGATATCCATGACCGGCTGACCACTGCATGATGCTCAACATTCACTTAGTCTACAACAACCAACTCTGTCAGATGATGGAATCTCTGCTTGCAGGTGGAAACCAGGAACCAAAATCCTGTGGCATCCCAACAAAACCGGAGACAACAGGCCAACTTCTCTCAGAAATCTATCCAGATCATGGAAGATTGGTATCAGAAGAACCTGGAGCATCCTTATCCAGACGCCATCACCGAGGAGCTGATCACGATCCAGGGAGATATGACAGCAGAACAGGTTAAAAAGTGGTTTGACAACAAGAGGAACTGCTCCAACAACACCAGGACTCTCACAGAAATCGCAAAGGTGAAATGGCAGAATACCTTCAACTACATCAGCGAACTGTCTCAGTAAAATATTCATTAAGAATCAAGTAACATTGGACTTATCTTTCCTAAATAGTTCTTTTAAACGTAACCAGTTAAGGACATCAGTACCCCTCGGTGGATGGGTACAAAAAGAGAAGACACACCAAGCCACCTGGATTCTTCCAATGCAAAATCGCTGTGCAAACTGGATGCTTTCAAGGAAACAACACAACCATCAGATTCTAGATCACCTAGTGACTGTTGCTACAGCAATGCCTGGACTGCAGCCAACCAACAGAGTCTTTCAATCCATCTGGTTTCAATGTGGGTGTATCCACTTCTTGTTAATTCAGTGTGTCACTTGATGATTTAGTACGAAAGCCATCCCCTGTATGCACAGCTTTATCTGACATCACCAATGATTCAGCAACAGATTTCATGAACTTCCCTGCGGAGCCATACAAGCCCAACAGTAACACCTTCCTCCTCCAAAGAGAGGAGAAAATTTGTCATAAATTTGCCACTTTGTGCATGGATTACCCACAAGACATACAACAACTGTGTCAATTATATGCCAACTGGTCGACCAAAATTGAAGCAGAGTGCCTCAATCTAACCAGATACCCAGCTGACCGCTCCATGATGCTTAACATTCACTACAACAACCAACCCTGTCAGATGATGGAACGGGTGGAACATAGTCCCAACTTGCAGGAGGACACCAGGAACCAAAATTCTGTGCCATCCCAACAAAACTGGAGACAACGGGCCAACTTCTCTCAGAAATCTATCCAGATCATGGAAGAACCTGGAGCATCCTTATCCAGACACCATCACCGTGGAGCTGATTGCAATCCAATAAGACATGACAGCAGAACAGGTTAAGAAGTTGTTTGGCAACAAGAGGAACCGCTCCAACAACACCCCGACTCTCACAGAAATCGCAAAGAAGAAACAGCAGAATACCTTCAACTACATCAGTGAACAATCTCAGTGAAATATTCATCAAGAGCCAAGTAACATTGGACATTCTTGGGTAACCAGTCAAGGACATCAGTTCCCCTTGGGGGATGGGTACAAACAAGAAAAAGAGAAGACATACTGTTAGAGAGATAGAGAACAGTGGACTTAGAGAATGCTCCTCATGGAATCTTACAGTGCAACTGTTATGTATAATTTATGTTAAATTGAATGAAAGACTCTGAAAGACACCTTCCTCCTCCAAAGAGAGCAGAAAATTCATCACAAATTTGCAACATTGTGCATGGATTACCCACAAGACTAGAACAGCTGTGTCAAATATCAAAGTTCACAGGTGTTTATCTGGATAGCCATTTAGAAATTTTTTTAATTGAATTAATTTTTACACCTAGAACATATTCTTAAATTTTTTGAAGAGATGTAGGAGCATGGTACAACAGACAGTTGCATCCTATCAATTAAATCTTGTCTATTTTTTTCAGTGTATAATTCTCAACTGTGTAATGCTCTAAGCAGCAACTTTGTCATCATTTCCTGTAATTACTGTACAGACTTTGTTTTCCTTTTTCTTTTGTTTTGTTTTATTTCTTATTAAATTATGAACTTAATTTTGCAATTGTCTAATTGTTTAATTTCTTTATTGTTCATGCAATCTAGAATGGGAGGAAATAAAAATATATTATAATGAACTTAACTTTGAAGGTGTACCTTGTATATACGTTAGCTGAGGGAGTGCAGTGCATTTATATATAGTGGGGATATATATATCACCCTTATTTATTTGCTGTTATTTGGCATTTATGTGGCGAACTGACCAGATTCAGGATTTTGACGAGAGAATTCAATGGCGATTCTGATTGATATTGGGGGTATTATGATATTAGTAAGAGTTACTTCCCTTTTCACATATCGAATTATGGTAAATTCGTCACTAGTGTAATTCTTTAATGGTGATTCTGACGAATATCAGCCTGTAACATACATTTTTGTTGTCCCTCCACAGAATGCTAGTTCAATTTCATATGTGTTATGTACATTTCACCAATTTTCCATCACGAGATCTTTTAAAGCATGACCAGTCAGTGAATTTCGGAGGCATGTTTACTGACCAACATCCATACTCAAATGATTTATTTGAAGAGATACGAATTAAAACCGGTTTACCTTTTTATGATTTTACTCACAAAAACACTGCACTGTTTTAAATTTATAAAATTACTGAAAAAAGTTTTTTTTTAATAGTACTTGACCATAGTCAAAGAGAGATTAGTGGGATGACCGGATGGTTCAAGTGAGCGCGGTGACCAGATTCTACACTGTCTTGCATGTGTTTGTTGGACTCCTTCCATGATTCCGGAAGACATTCTGTCCAGTGTTTGCTAGACTTATTCCCAGAATGCACTCTGTCCTGTGTTTGCTAGACTTATTCCCAGAATGCACTCCATCCAGTATTTATTGAACTTGTTCCCAGAATGCAATCTGTCCTGTGTTTGTTGGACTTGTTCCAAGATTCTACACTGTCTTGTGTATGTTTGGATTCCTTCAAGATTCCAGAATACACTCTGCCCTGTGTTTCTTGCATTCATTCCTAGAATGCGTCCAGTGCTTTGTTATTTTGAAGTGGACTGATTCCCGAATTGCATTCTGTCATGTGTTTCTTGGATTCCTTCCCAGAATGCAATCTTTCCTGTGTGTTGTGGGATTCCTCCCAGACCTGTTCTACTTTCTTGTGTTTGTGGCCCCTGTTATTCCTTCCCATAATCCTCTTTGTCCTAGTGTTTTTTTTTTTGATTTACAGTACAGTGTAATATTACAAGCACTGTCGGACTCATTCTGAAGATTTCATCATAATGTCCCGACTGCTTTCCTTGCTTCCAGGCCTTTTGGATACTGCTGTTTCTGCCATGCTCTTTCGGAATTTCTAGTAACTTTGCGTCCCAATAAGGTAGCACTAGTTTCACCATGTCTGAAACAAATTTCAAAATAACCCATGTTTTCATATGATTCCTCATTGCAATATTTCAATCAAATATTTCAATACAAATTTAAAGTTAGTTCAGCAAACTATATCATAGAATATGCTCTACTCACTATCCATTGAAAAAACCCAATAGATAAGACAAGAATGTATCACATCAAGATTAACAAGAGGCACAACAGCGCAACCTTAAACGGTCACCTGAGTATCCATAGCCCACCAGGGAGTCTCATAGTCTCAATATTGGAGTCTTTTTTGTTCACATGTTTTAAACATCTAATCATTCTTTCAAAATCATGCGCATATTGATCTGTATCAATATACACAAGATATCATTTCCATCTTCACAAAGGTGTTGCTTGACCATTCAAGAATTTTAAATGGAAAACCATATGCTACTTTAATGTCCAGTTGTACTTGGAACCTTTGACGCCCAATGATAAAGAACATTCTTTCGTCTCATAGTAGAAAATAGTATATAGAGGACTCTAGCCTAGAAAGGAGAATTGGGCTTCAGAATCCGGGAAACCATAATTGTCTACTTGGGAAAATTTTTGTTTTTTTCCCCCAAGGGTGCAACACCTTGACCATTGACCCCCAAATTCATAAATTTTTGGAACATTATCGTCCAATTTGATGAGGCGTCTTATATGTAGATATGGTGACCTTAGGTAGAATGGATATGCTCTTGAGCCCAGAAAATATTGCTACGTTTTGATTTGTGATGTCAGTGTGTACTGACCTTTTGACCCCAAATTCATATATGAAAAACAACGATTCCTTTTGTTCAGATGGTAGACCATTATCCTATGATATAGTCGACTCTAGGTGGAACAGCTGTGAACCTTTGAAAAAAGCCTGGGAAACCATTCTGTCTACAGACGAATAGACAGACCAACCCGCATACCTAGTAAACACCGCTAACTTGTTGCAGAGGGGGGGGGGGGGGTATGATCAGAAAGGCTACCTGTCTCATTCGATTTATTAATATTAAATATTCACTTTAGTTCAGAGATTATTAACCAAATAGCATTTAAGGATGTTTTTTTTTGCAAATGTTTACATTAAAATACTATTGTACCACGTTTGCCTGCCCTGGGGTCACGAACCCCCTACCCCGGGGATCACCACAATTTTACAATTTTGGGATAAAGGGCCCCTCTTGCTTCTTACATTCACTATCATTTACGTGTTTTCTCTCAGAAACATGTTTGCGGTTGTTAAAAAAAAAATTTGGTCAACTATTAATTGGCCAGCTCTTGCCCCGCCCCCAAGGGTGTAAGAGACCTGAAATTTACAATTTATGTGCCCCTTTGTCCAAAAGATGCTTCATACCAAATTTTGGAAATTTCCCATTTGACTGGTATGCGTTATCTCAAGAAGAAGTATAAAATAATGTTTAATTGTTTAGCAACATTACTTCATCCACTGCACAGTTTTAGGCCCCACCCTAATACAAAAGCGGCCTACCCCTAGGATCATGAAATTATGAAGTTTTGATAAAATGCTCCCTACTTCATTCAAAATGTTCATTTAGTTCACATTTAAATATTCAGACCAGACATTAAAATTGCTTTTCCAAAATGTTTACATATAAACACTATGTACCAAGTTTGGCCCCGCCCTGGGTCAGAACCCCTATCACCGGGCTATCACCCAAATGTACAATTTGGGTAGAGGCCTTCCTCTATCCTACTATCACTAATTTTCATTTAGTTCTTCTCAGGCATTTGGATGCGGATTGTTAATAGATTTTGTAAAAGATTTGGTTAACTTTTTCGGACAGTTTTTATGCCCGCCCCCCAGAAAGGGAACAAAGGAGACCTGAAATTTTTACACTTTATGCTATGCCCCTCTGCCCCAAAGCATGCTTCATACCAAAATTGGAACTGGTGGTTATCAAGAAAGCTTCAAAATGGTTCAATTGTTAACGCACGATCCAACAGACATAAGAACACAATTGCAATAGGTCATTCTGAGGTTATATAACTTCGGATACTATTTTAAAACATATAATTAAAACATGATATGGACAGCCTACTGCTTTCCATTGGGCTGAGATCCACAACACAAAAAAAGTAAAAAATATCAGCACATAAAGCCAAACACATGAATGTGCGAGATTTCTGCATTCTACAAAACTAAGTAATGTTTGGTGACAAGAATATTTTAACACTTCCTTTTCTCTCAAATTCATGACCAGCAATTGATTTTCAGCTTTTAAATTTTCACGCCATCTAAGACAAACAATGACTTTCTTGACAGAGATAAATAGAAACTTCATTATTCATAGAATAATCACTTTGCTTCCTGGTTATCATCAATGTTTACAAACACTGGTGGAATTTACATTTATTAAATTCGTGCAGGGGGCCATTGTTCGGGTATGCTGGGTAACTAATTTTTGCGTGGTTGTCTGAAGGGGATGTAATTTCATGGGCTTAATTGAATAAATAAATGCGAAAAAACCGGGCTTAGCAATACCATATTTCTATTTAAGATAATTAAAAAGGAAAATAAAACATGCTCGTAGGGACGTTTTAATATGCTTAATCAGGTAGCCTACCGAAAAGTTTTAGAGGGGGTGACTTCAGAAATGATGATTCCACAGACTATATATTGTAGTAAAGGTTGATGCTTGTTAAACAACATCCACTTACTGCGAAACAAATTTCAAATTCGTGAAGCTACTTTTATCACACAGTGATAAACTTGGTTTCACGGCAAGTTAATTTAATCGAAAGCAAACAGACATCCCATTTCATTGACAGCTGACTATTCCCAAGACCAACTGGTATATAAACTATTTGTGACGATTGAGGTATCCTCATGAATCTCAGCTCTTGAACACGTGAAGATCTACATGTAGTAATAACGATAAACATATATGACATTTTCCCACGAGACAATGCGTATAGACCCCATGTAGCGGTTGTGACATATTTTCTGTTATTGTGACATCCAACTACTAGCGTAATATACGTAGTACATTTATGCTACAACACTTAACAACCAGAGAATACCCTGTTGAAAGGTCATACTGCCAACACAAGAATCGATTGTGAAAATACTATGCCAGGGTTTTTCTTTTTGTAGTTCAATGGGTAATTGGTTTGTCCAACAATAGAATATATCTGTGGGAGTTCTACAGGAAACTGGATATTTAGCAAATTTAATATTCAAATTATCTGAAAATGTTCTGTGCTACGTTACTACGGTAATGGGTACTATCTCTTTAATACTATCTTGTCAGCATTCAAACCCTGCAGAATCACTGACACAATAATATGTCGGAATGTTTGTACATACCTATCAATAAAGCCGCCTCTAATTCGCTATTGATCATCGCAGTGATTATTCTATCCAATCACCATGCGCTTTGATGTCAACTAGAATTCTATGATGAAAGATTCGGAAATAGTATTGCATTCAAGCTACTTAGATAAACACAAGATTAAAAAAAAAAAAGAAAACTCAACTTTTCAAAAATTCTATAAAACCGGTTTCTTGACATGAATAAAAGGAACAAAAATGAAAATCTACATAGAAATGAATACAAATGAACAAAATACAGATGTTCTGTTCTAATGTCCATTATGCGAAAACTATTTAGATATGCTTGTGAGTTTGAAGTGAAGTCCGTCCTCTCGTGCGTGATCCTTTCCCCTCTC
>CAJDSM010053387.1:753-12947 GCA_903981925.1 Ostrea lurida | reverse complement strand
AGTGTATGTCGTGGAGATCAGTTGGAAAATATGAGAATTGTGCTCGTCTGACATTTAGTTATTAGTATACTCTCAAATTCACTCAGTTATTATGATGAAAGACATGGCAATCTGATATTTATTATTCCATAATTAGATTCATAAATATACATGAAAAATGACATGATTATCCTGTTAGCATCTCCCATAAGGATTACCTATACAGTATTAACAGAACGGTATAATATCACACAAAATCGAAAAAGAGAGCAAAAAAGTCTGAGCCTTGGTTTGCTTATATCCACTGTATTATAATACACTACTCCCAGGATACCCGCTGCCACACTCTGTCTATCAATATTGTCAAGTACAACAACCCACTTGCAAGTAAGACAAGAAGCTCACACAAGATAAAACACATCTTAGCTATAGTTCTGTCAAAACTATCAAGGCCTCCACTAGCTGCCATCAATAATAGATTTACCTGAACAGACCTGAACAACCCAGACTTCTGACCGTTTCCATCAGGCTTAGCCAATATTCCTACCGGTGCAAAGTCTTTTACAGCAATTGACGAGAAATAGTCAGGCTCATTGAGAAACGCTGAAGGTAATAATTACAACGTGAATCAAGAACAATGCTCATAATACATGGCTATTCAATACCAACCTTTTAATTCAGTTCGATAATAAATTTAATGCAATTCAATGTAATTTGTCTCTTTTACTGGAAAATAAGAAACAGACATTTGTGCGCAGTGTCATCAGAATAAAAAAGAAGGTCAGTGAAAATGTTCGACAGACATTTTCAATATTTAGCAAAAACAAAAATCCCCCCCCCCCCCTTGTAAGCAGCTACAGCGAGTGTGTCAGACCAGCGATATAATCGGCGTGGTCCACTCACACTGATAAACTGATAGATTAACCAAAAGGAGCCTGATGAAATGTTGATCTTGGCAGTAATTTCAGAATCAAATTTCTTATAATTAGATAAAAACAGTAATTAACGAGGAGAGAGAATGATATCGAGCCAGAGAGACGCCCAGAGGCGTGACCAAAACTGGAGAAGTCTTGATACAAAACAATGAAGGAGAAATGACATTGAACTTACATTATGAGACCCCGCTTCAGGGGATTGCAGGCTATCTATAGAGCATTAGTACGGCGTATAGTTTTGGTACTGAAGCAAGAGTTGTATATTCATTTGCGCTCTAACATATCTTCAATTTGTAAAACACAGCCACAGATCAAATCGATCAACAGCCAAATAAGCTCTAATCAGCTTTCGGATGCTCTCCGTCTCATATTTACCTTCTAATGCTTTTGCCTTTCTTTATTTTACCCGGTTATAATGTGCAATCACCTTTCCACCATGAATGTGGTGTGCTGTTTGTGAATAATGCAGCATGAATTTTTATAAATACAGCACTCTATTTTGATGGCTGGGAAATTTTGGAACAGAATGAAAGTAGAATGTAATATATAAACAAGAGTGTTGTTTGTGAAACTCTGATGCCCGGGATTCACATATCTTCGTGATAAGGAATATACATGTGTGAAATATCAAAGCCCTTGATTCTTACCTATCAAAAATTATGACCAATGTTAAAGATTTTGAAAAGTAGGTCAAAGTCCAAAGTCAAGGTCAGGACAAAAGATTTTTGCTACCATGGAAAGGGCTGTTATAAGAATGCACATGTGAAATATGAAAGGCCCTTTCGCTTAACATCCAAAAGTTTAGGCAAAGTGTTAAGTGTCTGAAAAGTAGGACAAATTTCAATTCAAGGTCATGAGGTTAAACGTAACAGTTAAAGAGGCTTGTCATAGGAATACACATGTGAAAACAAGAAAGCCTTTAGATCAGTTAATTCCAAAAGCTCTGGCCATGAATGCTGCCAGGGGTTTTTCCTTTGAAAAAGTAGACAAAGTCAAGGTCAAGGTCAGGAGTCAAACTTTTGCGTACCAGTAGTAAATTAAGCTTGCCATAAGAATACACGTGTTGAAATATGAAAGCCTTAATCGCTTACCCATTCATACAAAAAGTTTTTGCAAACCAGACAGACAAACAGACCAAGAATCTATATAGGACATAAAAAAATTTCACTTTTGAAAATACATATTATACATGTATATGAGGGTATAAGACTGTAACATTTCACGCAGGGCCACTCTTCATGACACTAATACTAAATGCACATTCATGATTAAAGCTGGTTGTAAATGTGTGCAGATCTGTAACTCTTTATTTTATCTTTCAAAATTGAAATTTCATTTCTAAAATAAAATGCTTTAGATAGTTGTAAGTACTTATGAAGAAAAATATCATACAATACAAACTCAAAAAGGCACCAGGATGCTATAAGCCAGTTCAGAGTAACACATTTTACGTAGTGTTGTTGATACCATGAATGCAGCATTGATTACCACAAGATTTAAATAATATTGATTCTCTATCCACCTGATATTGAAACAATATCCCAAAGTTTCAATTGGATCAGATGTGAAACTTTTGGCATTTTCATTTTAATATTTTCTCTAGTATTATTTGTGTCAGCATTAGTGATCTTGACCTTAGATGGATGTGTTTAACCAAAACCACATTATTAGAGCTTTTCACTTGATATGAATAATATCCCACGGTGTTCAATCTGAAATAGATGTAAACTTCTTGAGTTATTGTCCGAACATGAATCTTGACGCTCTTGGTCATCAAACAATAGCCGATTCATCAACTTCGATGTAACTCAGCTAAAACAAAGAATCCATTGGTCAGGACATTCATTGATATACACAACTGTTCCTGTGAAAATAAACTGCACTTAAGATATAACGATTTTTACGACAAACTTGTCTATATGCCCCAAGCATACTGCTCCTACTATCTCTCGTAGAATGTTTAAATCACCCCAAAAAACCAACTTTATCTTACTACCTTGACCCACCTTTTTAACGAATTATCTGGATTAAAACCATAAACTATTATTTGGTAGTTAGTGAAATGAATTTGATCTATTACTATCAAAGGATATAGACATAAAATATGTTGGGTGTTTGGGCAAGTTGTTTCTATCTCCTAATGACGCACAGACGAAATACCATGTTTAGACAAACCACCACGGATTAACAGAATTAAAACTGTAGGACAGGAAATATGGCAAACTTCACCATTTCATGTCCAAATCTGCATGTTTTGATAAACACAGAGCCAAGTGATTAGTATTTGAATACTGACAAAATGAAAGAATTTTGATTCATTCGATAGAGATAAAATGATTTCAAGTTCATTTATAATATTGTTCTGTCATTCTCATTGACTCTTGATATAAGTTAGAATGCTTAGCTTTCCTAGAGATTTTGCAATGCCAACAAACAAATGTTGCAAGACATCTCATGTTTTCCTGAATCAGTACGGAATGCAGCTAATAAATTAATTAAATTGAATTAAAACTTGTACTCATTATCATCGTCAGATCACAGATAATATTGCTGATTCAGACACTACAACAAATTTTTCATGTATTATTCATCAACTAAGTGACAGAGACAAGGGACATTCACATCTTTCAAGTCCAGCGACTAATCAATCAAACAGTAAACTTTTAACTACAGCATTCCAGAGCACACCTATAAACATCCACCATATCAAATTTTCAAAGAGAGTAAAGCATCAAGGTTAAATTCACGCTAAAAACACAATACATCCTCATTACCTTCAACTATCCCTAATCTTCCTCCTCTTAACAAAAACAATTACAATCCTGAATACCCACAGAAAAAAAGAAAAATGATTTTCCTCTCCTCCAGAACGCATGGTGAGGTCCAGGCAGACCAACAACAAGTAACTGTGAGATAATTAGACGGGGTGATGAGTGTGTTTGTCATAATTATGGATTCTCGGATTTAGATACTGAGAACTGTGAGATCATAACAACCGTATTTTACAGAACAGACGACCGAAGACGGAGAGTTCATTTACAGACAAACAGACCGAAGACGAGAGCTCGGAGAGAGATAAAAACCAGTACAGAAGAATTAATGTAGGACACGTTAGTGTGTGAGAGTTATTTAGAGATGTTCTTGCGACTGCATCACTGACAACGAAACAAACCAATACCAAATAATACAGCAGCACCACCCCCCTCTCCCCCCATCTAACTTGACAATGCAAAACATATGAAACACCCCCAACCGTTTGTCTACATTAGGTCGTATTACATGTGTTTACTAAAAATGCAGTTCAAAGTTTTACGAATTTGACCCTCAGGGAACAATTGTCCCTAGAATTTACCTCTGTAGATAGTCTGGTAGTTAAGTTTTAACAAAATCTCTTTCTGTCGATGATACTCACAAACTATTATGAGCTCCTTCATTTCTGAGGGCAACTGGCATCAAAGATTTGGATCGATTTATTTTCACAGTCATATCAATTTCTCTCAAGTGCTATAAATGTGGGAGACAAAACAAGTTCACAACATTCTCCTTGAAAGTGATAAATACATATATCAAAGAATTGACTGAAATTATTATTCTTAGAAAATGCCATTAGAGAACTCCGAAAAAAAAAAAAATTCTCAGAAATTATCACAAGCTGCCATAAAATCTCACCTCTTAGATTTCACCAATCCTTTGTCAACAAGTCCTTTTGACATAGTTTTCTAGAAAAAGATTTGCATCTGCTGTTTTTCAATCTGGTTCACTTCCTAGATAAATCTAACCATTAACTTAAGCAATGCCATTTAAATACCACATTTTCGTCACTCCCAAGAAACCCATCGTCTAGATTTTGTATGCCAAAAACTATTTTAGACCTTTTAAAGGAATTGATTGATGTCAATATATAATAAGCCCCAGCATACCCATATATCATCGGTATCCCTATATTTACTCTACAAACAAAATATTAAAAAGTAAAGACAAGCCAAAAATACCAAACAAAAAGTACAAAAAACTATTAACTATTAATAACTTATTGAAGCAATAAACAGTTCTTTATCTATTCTCGGGAAATATTTGGTTTAACACAAAGAAGAATTTTCCCATCTTTAGGCTAAAATCACCAACGTTTCAATGTATAAGTCATATAAACAGGGAGTTAATATATCAAAATCTGACGCCAGTGTGAAATAATCCACACCTGGTGATGCTCCGATTTCAGAAAACAGATTGGATACACGAGTAATTGGTATTGGATCATGCGACAATAAAAACATAACAGTCTCTTTGCTAACGATTTCATTCAACAAAAGTTCTATAATTAACGAAATCCCAACTTGATTCTTCTCTTCTCCCTCATTGATGAATGACTAAATCAGCCTGTACATGTCAGTCTTTGGTTCGGAAACTGTGTCTAATAAATTGGCCTCATGATTGCATTTTCACAGAAAAATACCACACATCCGAAATAAAAAACTTGCTCTTTCTAATTAATATGTACAATGCCAAACACATGGAATTTTACAGAAACCTATAAATACTATTTTCTAACATGACCAATGATTGCAGCTTTTCTATGGACACCATTCCTAGCTGACCCAATGTCCCCGGTCAAGGCAGTCTTGTCTGAGACACTAATGAAGCTTCAGTATTGCATAACATGTTGTCTCACGACTTGAGTCAGTGTGGCGTCTATGTAATGTGCAGCAATTGACAGAATTAGGTAATTAGACCAGGTGACCTTTGTTTCTGACCTGAAATGAGAATGTCATTTGTAAAACAAGACACATTACGGTAAAACGATTCCTCCTCAATTATAGGCACATCTGTTAGTGCTTTAATAAATTGTCAACAATTTAGGAAAAGTCAATTCAAACACACAAATTTGGTCTTTGGTGGGGGCAATCTACCTGCATAGTGCACAAAATTACAGGTGAACCGTGGTCTTTCACCATATCTCTTTTTTTCTAAATGATGCTAGACTATTACATAATTCCTATTATATTATGTAAATCGATTTGAACTGAAAAAGTAGCATATCAAAATAACTCAGAAGTAAGATATGACAATACCTATTTATTGAATCAACTAGAACAGAAAAATCCAAGCTATATAATTGTAAATGCCCAAACTCAAATCCAAAAACTATAAAAACAACAAGGTCATGAATTCGCACTTGACCCAAATAAATTCAGATCATCTAATAGAATCCGCATAAATCGTTGACTGTCATTTCATTTGCCAGTTTATAAATGTAAGGACTGTTTCCCATCTGTCTAAAAAGCAGGAGTAAAATATCTCTGGCTGCCACAAAGCTACAAGCCAGCCAAACTCCTTCAGTACTGCTGCTACGCAGCAGCGTATCCCTGGAATAAGAGTCCATATGATCAATCCACTAAACATAAAAGGAATGTTATAGTAGCACCACTATCTGCTCATAAATCAGGCCTGTAGTCTAACACTGCAGTACTCCTATCGGGGGGCAGTATTGAAAAGTTTGACTATCAGTCTAATTTTTATCTGGTATTAATGGGTGTCAAGTGACCAATAAAGGCCCCTAGTCGATAAAATTAACTTGCTAGGTCTCCAAAGATAGCTATAAAGAGGAACTTGAAGTTTAATTAAAGTTCGATAAAACCCTACCTGACTGTTAGAGACCTGTATTTCTATCAACATGCGTGCCTTTTGTATGGTGAATGTTTACACTCGCAATGAAATCAGTTCCTGTCAGTTAGGGGCTTGACCTCAGCTTGTCAAATAAACAATTTCAGCTATGTTCAATTTTTCACAATGCATTCCTTTGATTATAAAACACGGTTCATGAAATTGGAATGGGTCATGAAATAGGAATATGGGAGTCGTGCACATCAGCCTTCAACCACCTAAGCCTCAGTCATATACAGACTTAAATTATTCTAATTTAAGTCTATACCATCTCTAACCATTCTTGTAGATATATGAAGATTTTCTTTTTTATCTAATTCCATTGTAAACACAAACAGATGAACATGTGTAACATGAAGGAGATGAAGAAGATAATTTTGTTCATAATTCTTTCCTAGATAAATGATTAATGCAGAAAAATGCCAATCAATGCTTGATCTTAATAAGAAATAACTTTTCTTATTGGCTAGAAATATTTTCATAGTGGTAAATAGTCACAGCCAAACTTGCTAATTAATGGAACAACTTCTGACAGGAAAAAAATTTAGACCTGACAGAAAAAGGTCACGACGATAAGATTGTATTATCTTGGGGGGTATTGTGCCAAAAGACCAGATATGCAACAAGGGAACTGTCACTGCAGCCGTCAGATCAACAGAACTACAGGTCTTCTCACTGCTATTTCTCCATCTATCCTTCCACCAATACAAACTCAAACAAATCCAACCAAGGGTGGATCCAATAAGTTCACTCCACTTGATTAACACACCATACAAACTCACACATTCCAACCACGGGGTGGATCCAATAGTTCCACTCCACTGATTAACAACACCAAGTACAAACATACAAATCCAAACCAAGGGGTGGATCCATAGTTCCACTCCGCCACTGCATTAAACACATAGGAACATACAAATCCAAACGCAAGGGGTGGATCAATAGTTTCCACTCACTGATTAACACAACAATACACATATAATCCAAAACCAGGGGTGGATCCAATAGTTTAACTTATAATTTTCAGTCCCATGAACTGATGAAAAAAATTTGATTAAAAAATCAAGACTATGAGTATGAGAAAATTTTGCCAGTTGGTCAGTGAATATTTGAATTCCATAAGAAAGAGACCAATAAAAATCACTGATTGGTTTTCAGTTGTCCAGCTTCCTTGATATTACGTGAACTCTCAACGAATTTAACAGCATTCGCTGATTTAGTAATTTCTTCTGATAACTTTTGACTTCCTCATCCACCAGTACGTTCATTATTGAGTCGCCAAGATATAACCACTTACACAACATTTCGAAGCGGTTATGGCATGAGGAAAAACAAGTTCATCAGGCGAGTTTCCCGTATCATGTCAGACGGCAAGATAAAGAGATGGAGGTCAACAACGAACAACACTGGATCCTAAACTGAACGATAATTTTTTTTCTACGGCCTTGGAAGTTTGTAGAGGAATGGTTCTTTGGTCTAGTGACGGGCTGTTTGGTGGGAGATAACGTTTAGAGATTAGCTGATTAGTGCCTTATTGATGACCATTTTGTGGTTTGGGCGATATTCTCTGTCCATGAGAGGTGGTGAAAATCCCTCTGGTTCTAACAAAACCAGACGACCCCTTCTTAAGTTTGGCATTTCAAAGCTACATCATTTTGAGATTGTTTTTGCTTCATTCTCCTTCATTTTATCAGAATGCAAAACAGACATGCTGTCCATAAATCTGACCCCATCTTCTCACTTAGTGACCAATCCATGGTCAGATCCAGCTACACAAACAAAAACAAAATTTTCCAAAAACAGACACTGGGTCTAAAGTAATGCTGCTACAGTTACAGAATTAAGAGCTGAAGACAGAACATCTAAATATCCCGAATCATAACAGCCTGTTTCAGTTCTGAGTTATCCTTACATACATCTCAGATGTCACCACCATCTTCCTGGTATGATTTGATTCGTCATCACAATTGGGCATGGATTGTTCTTATTTACTCAGCATCCTATTTTGATAGCTGATAAAATGGTGTAGAATGGAATTATACAAACGCTGTTTTGTCATTTTTCCATGGTCGAATTCACATTCCATCTTTTATTTTGTCTTGTCGTACTCCTCTGTAATTTATTTCCTCCAATCTTTTTGCTCTGTTGTTAAATATTTCAACAAAAATTAACTTTTCGTTTCAAATCAAATAATTGTTCATTTCATTTGAGATTTGCTTTCAACAGAGAATTTATTTCGGTATGATGACGCATTACACTTTGAGGTGAAAAAGTGAAATAGACAGAAGATTAGTTACATCACCACTATAGACAAACCTTCCTAAACAACAAATGATCACTCTTTGCTTAACCTAAGTCACATGACCTGGGTTCACTGCAGTGTCGCCTTCTCAGGACATCTTGGAGACAATAGCAATTTATCATCAAAGTCCGCAAAAAGGTTCCTCCATCCACACAATCATTAAGACTTGATTGTTGTTTGGAAACAACACCAGCGATCTTGTTTCAGTTACAGCATGGATGAATAAAATTCCCACAGCAGGGGGGTCTACGTCAGCTTTATAGGGAACCCTGTCCTCAGACGCAGGGGTCAAATATGGAGAACACTTTTCAATATATTTACAGCTGATTATAGGTTTTATGTATAGAATATACAATCAATGAAGATCATTATTTTATGATCATGTACGGATCTCAATTTACATCCAAAACATGGGCTTGTCTCCTAAACTTTGTCACATGATAAAATAGAGCGCAGTGTATTCTCGTTAAAGTCAGACAGCGAACGTGTAGAACTTCATTCTCACTGTCTGACAAGGCAGTATCAAGTCTTTAAAATTTGACTGGCAGTTAGATTTGTTTTTGGAAACCTATTAATTATAGGTATATCTGTGCATATAATGGCTAGTGCAGAGCAGTGATAGGGAAATGATATGCAGCATGTTTCAACCCTAATTAGTTACAAATGTTGTGAGGTTGATGCGAGTTGAATGAGGAGAGAAAGAATGTGTTACAGGAATATATACACAAGTTCTTAAAGTAAGTGTTCCTCAGGCAAATCAGGAAATTTTCAGTGTTCTTCAGGCAAATCAGGAAATTTTCACTGAATGCTCAGGGTATGTAGAAATTGTATCAAATTAATTGAAATGCTGCAGATTTCTTAATGTACATGAGTAATTGATTTTTGTATTAATTTCCAAGATGCCTCTTGTGTGAAGTTCAACTATTCCTGATTTATACATATATCAAAGTAACAATGACAATTTGACATTGTTGGGATTAGTAGAACTCTGCAGACTCTCAGTTTTGGCAGAGAGAGCATGAGAGAATATGTCAGGAGGCTAGCTTGCTTGAGTTGATTACCGTATTTTTTCCCTGTATGTTTGATACTGGGATTTTGCTCATCATTCCCATTGCTCAGCTTACAGGGTTATGCACAGATTGGTTTAACTGTATAGAAAGGTACAATAATGCATAACATAAAACGTAATAATAACAATCAAGACAACATAAAATACTAAGGAATTGTAGATTATTTTTATAAATCATTTACGAAGGGTTTTGCATTGACCCCATTATACGAGTTATAACATTTCTAAATCCGGTTGAAATTTCAATCAAATTTAACTGATTTGCCCCTGTTTCAAAAATATTTTGAGATATAATGCCGTTATTTAATATTATCTATCTCCAAAAATCAATTATCATGTCATTCTCTTATTATTTACCTGTGTCTCATAATATTTTTTATATTTCTTAGTCCAAACTATTTTATTGGACGATGACCATGATAATCGTTGTAGTTGTTTTCAAAATGAGATTTCGCTGACTAGAAAAATACGATCTCCTATGACTCGCCTATAAGTCGGACATAACTTTTCGACCAAGAATTTTTTACTCCCCAAAATCGACTTATAGGCGAGTATATACGTGTAACAATAATATTTACTAGTGACGTGCACATGGTGTTTGATAATATTGGGTTATATTTTCGTAAGATAATGATTGAACCTTGGCATAACAGTCATGTTTCTGATTAACCTGTGCTAAAACTTTGATATGCCAAATTTTTTTTATTTTCACCATTGAAAGGTGAACATGCAGGTTTGGTGTCTCTGATATAACATTACCTTAATTGTCAATCTGGGCTTTAGAGGAGAATCAAAGATACAATAAATTCACAACTTGTCACTCTCGTTATTGTGCCTTTAGTTGGAGCTTACATATTATATGCTTTGCGTCGTTAATTTCAAGGCGTAATCAGGATTATTTAATTGATGAGGAATCGTCTTTTTGGATGGAATCATGACTTCCTTATGTGATCTCTATTAAAGAAGAGGTTTGGATTGGTAACAGTGTTATTACGAGATATTTCAAATTTTTAAAGGAGGTAAATTTTGTCTTAACTGGTGCATATATACTGTGTATATGTATGGTTGTGTGTCATATGGTGAGCTTTGTTTGACATGGATGAGGTATGGAAAAGATAATGTATGTAATATCCTCTTACCTTCACTTCGAGATGATTTTGATCAGCACTTATTTTCTGCTTATCAAAGACTACTTGATATCAACATTGTTCATGGATTTGTGGATCCACCTATCCCATAATTTCATGCCCCACGAACATGTTTTATTTTTCTTTTAATCTTTATAACTATTATGCCGTTCACATTATTATCATTACCCACGAAATTACATCCCCATAAAAAAAAATTTTGGTTACCGCACGACATTGGCCCCCACGAATTAAAATGAATTCCACAGTATTCTGTAAGGTGAAGTACATGACAATACTTCAACGTGACAGTAAAGGGACGTAGAACATGCAGGACGTGGCTTTGATATTAGTTGTTACAGAACACTAATCTTATAAGGGTTCTGCAGTAATTTGATTCGACTTTGAATTCAGCTGATTCAGTGATGAAGTTTGTTGACTTGATATCAAATCATTAAGATAAACATCAGAGAGAGTGCACTTGGGGCTATTGTGAGGAACTTCCCTATCCTGAAGATACATCCCTGAGCCTTAGTGTCACGAGGTGTGATACCTATCTAGGGTATGTATTCATTCACGTTGATTTCCTCCAACGCAGCGGAAAATTCCAACTTACGACTTTATCGCTGAAACAATCTCTCCAATAGCATAGACATTCCAAAAAGGTTTTAAAGCAACAGTTAATACTCATTAGAAACATTATATAGGCATTAGTATAGACTTTTGTTTATCCTATTGAAATGTGTTCCTGGAAGGAAACTGCATGCATTGTTACTACATGTCTTGAGTTATGATGCATGTGTAGGTATGCCCAGTGCAATAGTTTTGTTTTTCTCTCTCTCTCTTCGTAATTGATATGTATTTATAGGAAATTACGCCTTCTCTACATGTGCTTACGATCCGATCAATCAACATTGGCATGGATCAAAAGAGCGTAGTGAGTTGTATGTCAATCTGTCCTGTGAATTCCTCTCCATTAGCCTAGCTTTTGATAGTGGAATTAATTAGTGTATAGGTTGTTCAGTTTGAAAAGTGTAAGTTAGCTCACAAGTGTGGAAAGGATTTCCAAGTGAAAGTGTGAGTGATTTTTGAGGCTAAGGTATGTTTTCAGAAGCGTCTTG
>CAJDSM010053384.1:6739-18679 GCA_903981925.1 Ostrea lurida | reverse complement strand
CTGAGTTTACTCAGGTGACCTAAAAAAGTTTTATACCCTCCTAGCCTGGCCTCATCGGAGAACAAAAGATAGAAATAAAAAGAGCAAATAAGTTCCGTATGTTTAATAATATGCCAGAATTTCAGATCTCCTTGACAGTCTCTATAATAATTTGTGTACAACAGATACCTGCTACGGACTCAAACTTCATGAGATCCAACTGTTTGGCGACAGGTCGGAGGTCTGGGGAAGGAATGGCTGAGGGAACAGGTGCCCCCAGCAGATCTAGCGAGGGCCGTGCTGCAGTATGCTTCATAATGTCTTCCACTGAAAGCCACAGTACATGCGTGTCAGAGTACAGCTTATCATCATTACACTGGATTCAATTTAATTTAAACAGTACTTTTTTTTCAGTTTTTTTTTTTTATTATTATTATTTATTCTTTTTCTCATATTCATCAATAAATATAGCAAAACATACATATTAATATTTTTTATCTATTTTCCACAATCGCACAGTATCTCACTCTTTCATCCTGCATAATTATAGTTGTAATACATACATAGTACATGTACTTCAATCATTCTAAATAAAAAAAAAAAATTTAAACAGTACTGTAAAATTATTTCAACTCATGGGGGTCGTTTTCGTGGATTGCTTAATTTTGGGGGTTCATGGGGACAATTTTTCGTGTATTTATATATTTGCAAGAAAGATAACTCTGGAACGTTTGCTTTTGTCTTTATTTGTTGAGGATGTAATTCGTGGGTGGGGGGTACCCACGAAAATTGAGCCACCACAAATTTTAACTTAGTGGTAAGTCTTCCAGGGAAGACAATGTGTCGCCTGCCTATTCTACATTTCATTTGAAAAATTACTTCATCATGGCAAAAAAAGTATATAATAAATTATAATGTTTGTCAGAATTCAGAGTTCTGTTCAAGTTTAGACCAGAAATGACAATGCATATCCTAACATGATGAATTAGATGAAAGATGAGATATTGTATGAAGATGCCATTTGTGAGATTCTATCTAAAAATGACAAATTTGTTTATGTCAAAAAAATTTAAAAATTGCGTCAAACAGGAAGTGGACATGTGCAGATTGGAAACTGCATTCACGATACAGTTGCCCATACTGATGCTCTGGTGCGCAAACATCAGGAAGCTGGCCTGTGTGGTTTCTGAGAAAAAATATGAAAAGAAATTTAACCATGTGAAAAATATTCTAAGTTGCGTCAGACAGGAAGTTGACATGCAGCAGATTGGAAACTGCTTTAACAATAGAGTTGTCCATACTGATGCTCTGTGCCAATATCAGGAAAGCTGGCCTGGTGTGGTTCCTGAGAAAAATGTGACAGAAATTCGTCCCATGTTAAAAAAATATTGTAGAGTCGCGTCAAAACAGGGAGTTGACATGCGGCAGATTGGAAACTGCGTTACACGATACAGTTGTCCATAACTGATGCTCTGTGCCAAATATCAGGAAGCTGGCCTGTGTGGTTCTGAGAAAAAATGTGACAGAAAATTTTGTGACGCCGAGCCAGACCGCAAGACGACTAAAAGTGATCCTATGTCGCCGCGGCTAACCGCAGGCAGGCGACACAATTGATCCACAGTATTTTATTATGAACTAGAAATACTGTGAGTAAACTCACAAAGGATATACCCCCCCCCCCCCCCCCCCTATCTTTACGCTCACTTGAGTAACTGAAGGCTTGACACAAGAAGATATAGCCCGGCCACAAAATCATGTTAAATAAAATTTGTTTTTATTAAATACAAATGTCTCCCCTCCTCCCAAATTGAAAAGTGCTTCCAAATTAATACCACGCTAACCCTTAATGTACTACATGGTATGGAGGAGAAAGCACTAAGCAGGGAACATAGACATTTGATGGTATTAACATGGGGAAAATATTCAAAAATATATTCAAGCACCCAATAAGCTATATAGGAAAGAAAAGTGTTCACAAGCTATTTTACCATTGACACCCGCTCTCTTAACGATCTGCTATAGAATTTAATGATAAGCAATTGGAAGTCTCCCTGTCGCTGAATAATATAATAATTCTCCAACTCTTAATGAGCTTTACTGTCTTTTCACGTTCTTCCAAGACGTGTTTGTATTTACTTTTGGGATGCGGAATACGTGTTTGTATTTACCTTCAGGATGCGTGTCTGTAACGCCTGAATCACTGGACTGAGTATCCGAATCGGACGAGGGTGAGAGCCTGACCATGGCGGAGAAAGATGACACACTCCCTGTAAGAAATCCACGAACAAGTATTAGTGTCTCGGGGTAACACAGGCATACAGCTATGGGGTTGTTGAGGTATAAAATTAAGGTCATACGCAACGTTCGTTATCTGTATATATTTTATAGATCTATACTTAATATAAAATCATAGTGCCCTTAGATATTCTTTGAGAAAAAATCAGACCATATTTCCTGTGTTTTGGAAAAGATAACAGTTGATGAAGAATATAATTTGCACTATTATTCATACTTGAATTCTGAGTTACCTCTCTTTGGAGAATGCAAATGCAATTGCAACTGTACGTATACCCAGTTACAAAAACACTGTCAGTTGTTGTATGATTATATTTTCATCATCATCAAATAATTCTGATGGGACTGAATGATGTTTGTGTTTTCTGTAACTCTTATTATCATCATTGGAAATTTTCAATTTTGGAGATAGAAAAAAAATTGTGAAATGTACATTGCGTATGCCCTTAAATTTGAAGGCAAAGAAACAATATACTATACCTGAAAATTCCTCAGCCAGCTGTAAATACTTCCTCTGGCCTTTCCCGGCGCAGGAAACGATGTGTGGGATCGCCTGAAGGAGCGCCTCAATGGTGGGATAGCCATACAAAGCAGGCTTGATCTCGATCCCAAAGTTCTCCTTGAAGGCCGAGTCGAAGTGCGACATCCATATTTGCGTGTGCTTGTGAAGGAGAATTCGGGTGTCCCTGGCGAAAGCCTGTAGGGCCGTTAGACTGATGACTCCCGATTCATCATCTCCTGTCACCTGTGTAATGTAAAAAAAAAAAAAAAATGAAAGGGAGGTAACTCTTTCAAGGGAACATTTTTTGAAACATGTAGATACATGTTAAAATCTATAAGCATCCATGAAATATAATTTTGTAAAACTTTCATTCAAACATCAAGCTATGTAAGTATCTTATTTATTTTTCTCGTATATATGAAATCTTTTGAATACAGCCCAAAAATGACTCAATGTTGGTTAGATTTAATGTCGCACAATGCACACACAAACCTGCACGTAGTCGAGGAGCTCTTCTTTGATCTTTCTGATGTCACACTCTGCCCCGTGAGTGGACAGATAGCGACTACACAACTCCATCAGGGGCAAGCTTCCTCCACTCTGGTCCATCAACAGCTGCAGGACCTGCTTCGCTAGAGGCGGAATGCTACTGCGATCGGCTAACATTACGTACTTACAACGGTTCACCATCTCCACCTAAAACAAGCCAATGACTTTGTCACTGTATATATTTCACTATTTTTTACCTCCCAATACTGGAGAGTACTTATAAATACTTTGAACTCTTAAGTGAATATGATCTATACAAACTATTCAAAGACCCAATGGAGACCCCAGTAATTTCCGTAATTTCCGTTATAATATATCACGTAAGTTATATTCCCTAAAATTCAATGTTTATTTGATATTTCTTGTAAATTTAAAATAAGACACTTGGAAATATTCTACAGAATATTCCCATTTTAGAATCTCAGTAACTCATTCACCTTCACAACATGCTTCAGTTTGCAGAGAAGCTCCTCTTCACAACCCACTCCGAAATCGTGTAGCGGGATGTTAAATCCGTAGTGACACGTGAAGGCGGACATCAGGTGATGGAGAGCGACACACTCATTCTTCTGAATCTTAATCAGGTCTACGATCTGTTCTGCCAAAATTTTACGTAGCTCTGGTTCAGTCAAGTGGATTAATCTCTCCTCACCCTCTTCCTCAATCTGTGAAAGACATTGTTCAAAAACAAAATATTAAAAAAAAATCCTGTTTCGCTTGTGAAATAAAGTCTGTATGACCATCTACCAACAAAAACATTGAACATCTCTAATCTACTCCAAGAATTTTCAGAGAATATGAAGCTAAATTCAGCCTCGAAAATCCTATGATTTATATGGAATGACTAAAGCTTCCTTCTAAGCTTCATTATCGTGCAGCGTCAGTGTAAAGTATAATAACGAGGAAACAAATGCAGTAACTGTACATCTATAACGAGGAACACAGTTGCAGTAACTGTATATACATAACCAGGAAACAAAGGGCAAGTAACTGTATATCATAACCAGGAAACAAAGTGCAGTAATTTGATTATCATAACGAGGAAACAAAGTGGATAACTGTATATCATAAACGAGGAAACAAAGTTGCAGTAATTGTAATTCAATAACAGGAAACAAAGTGCGAAGTACTGAGTATTCATAACGGAGGAAACAATAGTACAGTAACTGTTATACCATATACGAGGAAACAAAGTAGAGAGTACAGGGTTAACACTTACATCCACCACGTGTGGGATCGCTTCGAAGAGATCCAGTAGTTTACTGAAGCCGTAGTCCGAGACCCGACACTGCCTCCCAAAGTGATGATGATATGCGGGAATGAACTTGTTGAACGGCATCCTACACTGCGGGTTGTGTTTCAGCAGATCCACCACCTCCAGTGCAAACTGTTTGGTTCTCTCGATCTCCTCGGGACTCTGGTCTGATCAACAATTAAAACACATTACATCTTAACTTACTCCCTCTTATATTTTAAGGGTCAGCTATCAACATAGTTGCTAGTATGTCAACACTTTTTCACTGAGAAAATTAAATGTTGACAGAAAATCGTGTTACACATTTTGATGGCAAAAAAATCACCAGTAATACATGAAATAGTTAAACTATAATATATTACTTCCTACATGTACTTAAAATACTATTTAAGTATATCTACTTCAGAAATATATCTCTGAGGGTACATGAGGTACGAACTGCGACACTTCATGCTAGCATAGTTCAAGAATCGAGTTAGTACTTAGCGTAGAAGAATCGAGTTAGTACGTTAGCGTAGAAGATTCTTTCAACATACCTTTTCTTGGAAGCGTAACAATGCAGTCTCTTCCTTCATTTGAAACCTACAGATAAAGCGACTTTTTAAGAAAGTGTCTATAGACCTTGGATTTATACTGTATGCATTTTATCACGTAAGAGAAACTCTATTAACGAGGTTTTTTTTTTCCATAGATAACTTACCATGATAGATGTAGCTGGCAACTCTGATAATAGATCATCCAGATGAGCCATCCCATACTCTGCTACATCAAACGGCTTATTGAAGGTCACAGCTACAGGATAAAAATAGTCCATCAACTTTATACCATATGAGCTCAGACTTTTTGACCAGTTGTATCATCCTTAAGATCTTAACTTCCAATGTACTATCAAATTCCTACTATAATAAAGGATGCCAAAAAATACAGTTTTACTAATATCAAAAGTCGTTACATTGAATATTCTGGCAGTAAGAGAGCAGAGACAGAGAGTTGTTATATTACCGAAAGCGTCCGGGACAGCAGAAACCGACAGCTGTTTGCCTGCCTGCGACTTGAGGATTTTACCGAGTTCCGACGTAAATCGACGAACCTGGGCCTTGTGACTCAGAGTCAGCATCTTCCTGTCTCCCGTTCCAAGGACCTGACGATAAAAACACAAATCTAAATAACATCTTCCCGTCTCCTGTTCCAAGGACCTATGGATGAAAACACATTTATACATTTGTAAATCTAAATAACATCTTCCTGTTTCCCGTTCCTAGGACCTATGAAAGAAAACACATTTATACATTTGTAAATCTAAATAACATCTTTCTGTCTACCGTTCCAAGGACCTACGAAAGACTAGATGTGTCGGTGCGACACGAATGCCCCCGCCTGCAGTGAAGTCTAATGAAGGAAATTCGTAAGGGTGAAATTCAAAGTTTTTCAAACGCATGAACTGTGGCGTATCCATATATCAAATTTGAGTTGAATGTGTGCAACCGTTGCAGAAATAATGAACGGAAACGGAAAATTTCTGATTTTTTTCTAAGTTCAAGAGGGCTAACTCTGTCAGAAATCATCGGACCATGACCAACGTCGAACTTGACCTGCATATTCCTGTGACATATCCATATACCAAATTTGAGTTGAATATGTTGAACCGTTGCAGAGATAATGAAAGGAAACAAAAAATTTCTGATTTTTTTCTAAGTTCAAGAGGGCTAACTCTGTCAAAAATCATCGGACCATGACCAACTTCGAACTTGACCTGCATATTCCTGTGACATATCCATATACCAAATTTGAGTTGAATGTGTTGAACCGTTGCAGAGATAATGAACGGAAACCAAATGATGACGGAAGGACGGAATGACGGAAGGACAGAATGATGGAACAGGGCGACACTATATGCCCCCGGCCATTTTATGGCGGGGGCATAAAAACACATTTATACATTTGTAAATCTAAATAACATCTTCCTGTCACCCGTTCCAAGGACCTAAAGATGGAAACACATCAAACAGCAACATCTTATTCCCTGTTCAAATGACCCAAGGATGCAAATGCAAGCACATGTATCAACTTTAATAAAGATCGACTTTAATGTCATCATAGTTCAACATTTTTACTTATCCTCTACATCAAACTGTCATTATCCTACTGTTTTTACAAGTTGTCTATACCCTGCTGTACCTGCACCACATGAGGAATGGCTTCAAACAGATCCTTGAGTCGATTGTAGCCATAGTCCGCCACGCGACACTGCCGGCCAAAGAAGTGATGATAGGAAGGAATGAACTTGCTGAAGGGCATGCGACATTGTGGGGACTGCTTCAGCAGGTCCACCATTTCCCGGCTTATCTGGCTCAACTGCTGGCTCAGGAGAGGACTGGCGCACGGTCGGTTTTGTTCCGCTAAAATATATACACAGGATACCAGTTAATTATCATGGATCTTAATATATCTGTTTAAATGTCATGGTCTAATTATAATTAAAACATGCAATGAAATTTGATGTGTGTCAATTTGCTTCTTCTGTGTACATTGAATAGAGAATTTCCTATTTTTAGTGCAATTATAATATACCGTATAAGCAGAAATTTTAGCGAGGATTTAATTTTGGCATTATTAGCGAGGGCTTTGAAATCGCTAAAATTAGATATCGCTAACAATTCATTCCAAATCATTGGAAGAGCTTGTCGAAGTGATAGATTATATAATCGATACAATTATTTACCACTAAAATAAAATACCACTTTTTATGGAGAAAGCGCTAAATTTGCGTCTCGCTAAAATTTCTACTTATACGGTAATTATAAATGAATACTCGAGCTTCCCCAGCCAAGCTGCTAAACTTGAACCCCACTAAAACAAGTCCACGTATACTGTAAAATGATTTATTTTCATGGGTTTAAAATTTCGTGGTTTTAACTCTAATAATGAATTCGTTGATATTAATTTTTGTTGATTTACAATTCATTCATATATATACATTTTAAGTACAAAAGTTCGTCGTGGATTTATTTTCGTTGTTTTTATTTACCCACAAAAATAATGATATTAAATCCCCAACGAAAATGAATGATTTTACAGTAGTACTTACCGATCACAGATGGAGGTTTATTCTCCGCCTACTGTATCTTTTTTACAGTAGTACTTACCGATCCAGAATGGAGGTTTATTCTCCGCCTATTGTATCTTTTTTACAGTAGTACTTACCGATCACAGATGGAGGTTTATTCTCCGCCCATTGTATCTTTTTTACACCTGAGTTGGACACCTGGATCTGGATACCTGGAACACAACTTATCAGGTGTTCCAGAGACACTCCTCCATCCATGGCATCCGGAATAGGCGAAAATTCAGATCCATAACAGGCGGGAAAACTGTAATACGATACAAATCATGACATCGGGAATAGGGGAAAATTCAGATTCGTAACGCAGGAAAAATATAATATGATACACAACATGACATCAGGAATAGGCGAAAATTCAGATCCATAGCAGGCAGGGAAACTGTAATACAATACAAATCATGACAACGGGAATAGGGGAAAATTCAGATCTATGGAAGGCAGGAAAACTAATACGATACAAATCATGACGTCGGGAAAAGGGGAAAATTCAGATCCCTAGCAGGCGGGAAAACTGTAATACCATACTTATTTCAAATTACTTTATTGAATAATTCTTGACAAATGCTAGATAGTTTTTTTATTTTGCTCATAGATTTGATTATGTTATTTATATATTGCAAACCTCATAAGCGGCATGTTTCCTTCATGACTGAGCAACAATGTATGGACATCTGCGGCGAATGTTTTGAGGCGTAATTTGACGAGCGGCAGCATGCATCTGTTGACAGCCTCAGCGTAGGCCACCGAGCCCTCCGGGCAGTGTTTGGGGCAGGCTGGCTGTTCCAGGATCTCTGTTAGGTCTCCCTCCCCCTGCTCGGAGGAAGGCGTCAGGGACACTGGAGGGGGCGAGTTGGCCAGGTACACCATCCTCCCGGCCCCTCCCTGCTCTTTAATCTCAATGGTGTCCCGCATCTTGTACAGCTCAGAAACACTGATGGTCCTGTGGTACCTACACAAACAAATATTGATCAAGCCAAATTTTTTTCTCTCTCTGCAAATTCCTTTAAACTTTTCATTCATTAAATAGGAAATAATGTTTTAAAATAAATCATCTAGTAAAGCTTTCAAAATGAAAATGCTTCTACATAAATACAAAGTTTAATTATGAAATATATACAAGTATAAGTAGTACCACAGTGTCAACAAGGATTCTGTGAGCTACTGCTCACTGAGGATACCTCCCCCGCTCTATTAGAGCTAAAGGTTGAATATTCAAGAAATCCTTGGAAAGTTTTGCGTAGGTGTGAGTCGATCATGATTTTTTCGTTTATATGTCTTATTTTTGAAGAAAAATATGGTGTGCGAAAATGTAAACAAATGATACTTTGACGCTAAAAACATATTGAACATTTATAAATATATTGAGATCGACATAGTTTAATCCTCAAGCCTTGTTAATTTGTTTTTCCTGATTCAGTTTATATTGGTCAAATAGAGCCAAGACACCGTCTGCCATTGATAGTGGGATAATAGTATAGTCGTGGCTGGAGGGTCTTTGGTCTCTAATTTGTTCAAGGGTGCTATATGTTAATTGTTAGTTCTATAAGATGATATGAACCATAAGTTGCAGTACGAGTGCTAGTTAGCATAGATGGACCTTACGGCATGTCTTAGCTTTTGAGGATATGGTGGAAGGTCCCACATTATATAAGTATGGAAAGCACAGCGTTGCTTATATCTTGAATTCGCAATGTCATCGCAAAAAGCAATTCGGATACAAAACGATACTACCTGATCAAGTTCTATATGGTCTGAAGAACGTAGAGATCTCGTATCGAGTCCCACTTTCAGCACCCAGGGTTTCCTGATACCTTAAATCTGTCTACACTACGTGGGTACTAAATATAAAGTTTTGGAATTGGGTAAACAAATTCTTTATCACCACACATGTTACTCAGTTTCGACGGGTTCACAATCTATAACATGGGGTTATCGGTGAAAAACGAATGAATCTCGTAGCTGAGGTTCACAAGTAGAATTGCAAGAGATTTAACAGGTAGGGATCAATTAAACTTGGGGTGGTCATATTCAATAGAAATCTGCCTCATTTTTCGTTCTCTAATGAGTTAACTTGGTGAATAAACAATATTTCTCTGTCTCAACAAGGAAAACTAACAGAGACGGAGACGCGAGTGGGGGAAACTGGAGAGATTTTTGTCGAATTCCCAAGACTAAAATCATCGTGTATTACCTACTTTCTTATATTCGTTCATGGGAAAGCTTGTTCCAAGTGGGAATTTTGGATTGAGTTGTTCCGTAAACCTTTAATTTACATTTGAATATACATGATGTTTTTAGAAAATTAAGATTGATAACTAATGACCAAATGAGCCAAGATATTCCAGCTTTCTTCAACGTGACGTTGGCACTACAGACGACGTCAACAGATCGAGAAAGGTATTGAGCGATAAGACTCTAGACAATACTTATCATTAAGTGCTCTGTAAAAAAAATATATTTTGGATTGTGAAATAGAAAGTAATTAAATTATTTATACCTTTACTGATTTTTCACTATATAAGTAGGGCGCTAGAATTTGGCTAATTCCCTTAAAAATTGCGTGTGCAGGACTAATCTCACGGGCCCGTTACGTCATATTGAACTAATCCTCTGCTTTGAGAATCTAATTCCCGGGCTACTACGTAATCCTCTAGACTTTTTTTTTTTAATATACATAAAGACCCGAATTTCGTCATAGTTTTTCAGCCATCGGCCATGGATTACGTCACGTTATTACGTTAAAGCTATTGTTACAACACAATGCTTTGTAAACGTTGTTACATGTAGTAAACACGGCGACTACATTAGGTTTGATGATTTTAATACGAAAGTGTAAACGCAAAAGAAAAATTGTTTAGGTGTCGTTGTCTGTTGTTAGAAAAATAACTGCATCCGAGAAAAATACAATGGATCTGGATTTATCGAGTATTGAGCGATAGCTAACGATTAAATGACAGTTTTCGTTGAAATATTTTTTTTTATCATATTTTCAATTTGTATCGTGTAAATAAACAGTTAACTGTATATCACAGAGGGAGTTGCAAAATTCCAGTTCCCTCAGCCAGGATTATTTCCCTCGGCTAACGCCTCGGGAAATAGTCCTGGCTTCGGGGAACTGGAATCTTGCTAACTCCCTCAGTGATATACGTTAACTGTTATATATGCTTTAATGATCGTTGTGTGATAAATATAATCTTAAACTCATGCTTATGCATATGAAATTTATGAAATGAGTTACCGATTTAATATTCCCGAGCCTTGTTTATGAAATTCGTTACCTGATTTAAATATTTCCCTCGCCAAGGCTCGGAATATTAAAATTCGGGTAACTTCATTTCATAAATTTCATATGCCGTAAACACATTCAAGATCCTCTATAGTGAAGAGCTCAATATACAGTTTGAATTCGATATCTTCTGAACACTGATATCTCAAATACCATGCTATGTCGAACTGATTTGGAGTCACCACTTTTTACCCTCGATATCTCGAATTCTATGGATATTTCGAACTTTTTTCTTGTGTCTATCGTTCGAGATGAGAGGTTCGACGTGTATTAAAAAGAGATTTTGGTATAGATTGTGATTCTTTCTTTTGATGCAGAATGAGAGTAGCCCTACTCTCTGAGGCTAAAGGAATGTCTGCCCTTATTTCAATTCATCGAACTATTTGATAAAAGGTAGGATGTATATATTTTGTAGGGATTCCTGATTTACTGTTTAATCCACAACACCTACAATCTGTTTCAATGGGCATTCCAATTTACACTGTATTCTGACGCATTGTGTTTCTGACAAAAGATTGGTCTCCCTGTGCATGCCATAAATTTTATAAACAACCCTCCCCCCTGCTCTGAAGGAGGAGGGGGGTATCTGTTTTACCCCTGTCCGTCCGTCTGAAACAAACATTTTCGTTTGCTTCTGAAACTGCATATCACAGCCACTTGATATTTGGTATATCACTTCATCTAGCTTACCAATTTCAGACCTTTCACTTGTCCAACTCCTGTTAACCTAGTTAGTCAATATGTTTGAGTTTGTGGAATCAATATTTTCATTGTACTTTTTCTGAAGTTGCGCATCACAGCCACTTGATATTTGGTAGACCACTTCATTTTAGGAGTCCATACTGTGCTCATTAAATTCAGACCTTTCGCATGTCAACCTACTGTTAACCTGATATCAACCTTAGCAAAGATGAACAATTCTCTAGGTAGCAGCTATATTTCATGTACCA
>CAJDSM010053381.1:2047-12554 GCA_903981925.1 Ostrea lurida | reverse complement strand
TTACGAACAGATTGATTGATATTTGTTGTTTTCGTCCCGTCGAGAATATTTCATCAATTGAGACTTCACAATTGCCGGTGAAGGGCTGTATTTAAGACCCTTCTTAGCACACCATAGTTTTTTAGCAGTGAGCGGTTCTTTTTGCATGCCCAACACACTCCGCCCCCGACCCCCCGCCCCCCTCTCCCCCTTTGTGTTTTTTTCTTTTGCTTTTTTTGTTTTTTGTGTTTTGGTGTTAGTGGGTTTGTGTCAGTTTGAATACATTTGCCCATGCGACTCCTGCTTTTTTGCGACCTTTTCTACTAGTCGGTGAATGATCTTGAAGTTTTTAAATAGGCATTTATCGACCACGAATGCTGAATTTTAAAAAAAACTCAAGATCTATTTTCACTGATATGGTAGAAGAGTTTTCCTTCAAAAGCATTTATTTCTTCATTTCAAATGTATCAATAATTTTTACACGAAACCACTATACGATCTGCTAAGAAACCATCTATAAATAAAAAGACTGGAAAAAAAGCCGGCTAAAAGATACTTTTAAAAGAAATTAGTTTCATAGTCATAAATGTACAATGCATAATAAGAAGAACATTGTTCGGACATCCCGATACATGCTTCTGGAGAATAAATAATTTTATAATGAATTTTCATTGAGACAGCCTTAATATTGCATATCTATAGATGCTATGATATTCATAACGTTCGTTATTTCATCATTTGATTAGTTACACACTGCATTTGTATACAGTCTTTTGTTTGTTTAATGTGTAACAAACTATAACACCATGTTTTAGTCATAGAGATGATAATCGACATGTGTTACTCGTTAGAGGTTTTTGTTAATTCTATAATTTTGCAAGTTTATATCTCTCGTATTGTAGGGAAGTAGAGTAACATTTTATTTAAGTTTAAAACAATCTTGCATTCATTGCTGGTTGTGAATTGATCTCCTTATTGTACAAAGCAACACGATTTGTCAAGAATTCACATTTAATCTATGTGAAAGTAGTATGCAAGATATAAATAACGTTGCATGGTGTGACCGGTCGACAGGGTATGTTTACTCCTCCTAGGCACATGGTTCAACTCTGGTGTGTCCAGGGTACGTGGTTTGCCTCAACTCTTGTTTTTGTATTCTATTTGGGACTAATGAGATTGATATTTCTCGTTTATTAAGAGATGGTAACGAAGAATAAAATTCGTCCCAATTGTAATATATAATATATATTATGTGCTGTAATTGAAGCAAGATGGCCTATAGATTGTTGTTCATTGCGCCTTCCCTTTTGGGACATGAAATGATAATGGGATAAAGGCATCGGTAATATGTATAGTCTTTTCTGATAAATCGTATTAGTATTCTTGAATATGTACATTAAACTTCATTTTTCGAAAATAATTAGAGCTGATTTGAGTAAAATGCTATGTCATTTGTTTGAAAAAATTTTTAACGTTTTAGTATACTCCACTTACAGCTAATGATTTTTTGCTATTCCGTATGATGCAAAATAATAAAAGAGACGTTAACGAACAATACGCGGAGTTGATTTTTTTTTCATTTTTGCGGAAACAAAGCAACCGTTGATCATCAATATCAAAAGTCTACATGTACGCAGAACAAATATTGCACGATTTGTTTTCATCAACAACCATTAGTTACTTCAAGTCTTTTAAACCAGCTCAGTCCTGTTTGCAGTTTTATATTCATACGTCTATGAGGTTTGTTGGTGATTGGAGTGTTTCGATGCATGGGGTGGGTGCAATCTGCTTTTCCAATCTAGCCTGAACTTTACAAAGAACACCATTGCTGTATAATCATCTGATAATATCTACTTTACCATTGTCAAAAAATTTCATAAACAAGATTAGAGGTTGTTACGTCAAGGACCTTTGTCCTTCTCTCAAGTTTTAACTGTCACCGGGTTTAAAAAAAGGTGCGAGGATATTTAACATCTCGTAAAGGTTGTACATTTTCAGCATAGAAATCCTTCGGGTAAGCTAATTCCGGAAGGTATCTGAATTGAATGACTAGTGAGTTGGTCCACTTGTATGCCTCTAATATTACTTGAAGATTGCATTAAAAAAACTAGTAACAAAGTAATGTATCCTATAACGAACGTTTCGATAGCACCAATCTTCCATACATTGTTATTTTGAAGTGGATCTTACAAAGTTGAAGAAGAACAATGTTTTTTTGAAAACGATGATGATGTAATCGTCCAAGCTCTGCAATATTCCTATACTAGGGTTTGGATTGATTGTATATTGTTTTACATCCGCTTTGAGATTTTTCATCATATGGAACGTCACATTGCCGGATGAGGGATTAAAATTCTTAGGCCTTGCTCTGCGCTTTTGACCTTTAAGCAGGGAGAGATATTTGATCGTGTCTCACCTGCTGCGGAACATGGGGCCTTTGGTTTTTTGCGTCTTATCCAAGGACCGCCCATTTAGTCGCTTCTTACGGCAAGGAAGGGGTACTGAGGACTATTCCTTAATCGTTCGTCACGGGATCAAAACTCCTGGGACACCAAAATACTGGGAAAACTCCCAAACATATCATGGTAAAAGTCATTAGCACTGATATATCAACAAACATCTTATAAAAGGAATATAAAATATTTCACCTATCATTCAAAGTTTTGCAAGATTAAAAGTTTTGAAGACAACAGAAAGACAGACGACACCATATTCCCCCAATCCCAATTTCGGAGGCATGAATTTTATGCAAACTTAAAGATCCATAAATTCCAGGGGTAGGGATAGGGGATTTTAAATAAAAACTAGATGGTTGTAGTGGGAGCAATGATCCTGCTTGCAAGAATGTAGCTCTCTTGAAAAAAAATATTGGGACAGATCAAGCTGTGAGATTAGTTTCGATTGTCAACTTTTAAAATAATTATTTCAACCAAACTGGAGTGATTTTAATCTAATATTTGACTAAAATTGGTTTGTTGGGTATTTGGTTTTACACAAGTAGCGAAATAAACCGGGGTTCGGAAATTGACCGGTACTAACATAGGCTATAAGACAACAGACGGAAATACATGAAGCTGTGAAGTTTTTAGGTTGTAAGGGACTTTATGATATTTTAAGGTATGTTTGAACAATAACGTTCGGGATAAGTAAGGAATATTTAGATATTAGATTTTATGACTCCGTCGATGCAGGATTAATATTGATAGAAGGCCTATCATGCGCAATTTCCGTGCGGCGAATCGAAGTTTTTATAAGGGGTGGAACTGCAGCTCTCTGTTTTCTTTTCCTGTTCTTCTTGATCTGTCCATGCTTACAGTTCTGCAGCTAAATGATCCCATCTACAGTTAAGTCATGAAGAATTCGAAGGTTAATTGAAAAAGTAATTTTTCAAAATGTAAGGGTCAACTAAGAAATCAGTTCAATATCTTTGAAAAGCATTATGACGCATTCAAGAATACTGATATATAAATTGGCGAGTTAACAATGTTGTTAACGTAATCCAAAAGCCACCCACCACCCAAATATATATAAAGTCGGTATAACGGGCAACATGGTCTCACAAAAGCGAATCAGGATCAGATGCTATGGAGGAGTAGCATCCTCTGCCGACCGTCACATCGTCATGAGTTCTAAGTCGAAATAAGTAAATGGTTTACCCATCGTCAAATCTACGTATGATATGACATCCAGCAAGGGTATAAAACATCAGTCACATATGACTTAGTGATAATTTTGTAATCGCAACAAGAGCTTAAGGACGTATATTTTGCGAATGATGATTTAAGCGAATTCGTTTATAACCTGTGTAACGACGAAAGTGACTCCATAGAATAATGCCGGGGAGTCAAGTTTCTAAGTAAAACTGACCAGGGTCAATATTCTATGACAGAGGGTCTTTTTTCTACCGTATAAACCATTCCAGACTTAGACCTGGTTGGAATTGACCCCATAGAAATTTGACCCTAATTAAAAATTACAGAAAAAACATTAAAGGAGGTATACGCCGTAGTAATACAGGTTTTGGGGGAGGGGCAGTGAAAGCCAGTTACATTGTAGTATGTCCCATCTTAAAAGATGGCAGAATTAGGTGGTTTCAGTTTTTCGCTACCTTGAGTTACTGTAAAACATCAGTTGAATAAACGATTTGGCCGTTAATATTGAAACATATTTTCTTCTCCTCCAGACAACTTGGCCAAATTTTAACCAACTTAGAACAATTTATCGTTGGGTGACGGGGATTAAGTTTGTTCTAATGAGGACCGGGCTCCATTCAAAGGGGAACATAATCACGACATCCAAAACAGGGGTGGTTAATCTTTCAAGAATCACTGACAGAAAAGTTGAAATTCATATGAAAACTCTCTGAGTAGTGGAAAGATTCAAGTTGGTTAAATATGGCCCAAAGGTAGGAAGGCCAAATAGTGAATTCAGTTTTACATGCGATTATACATGTTGAATGTAGGAAAAATCTTTTATAACTTCTCAAAACCACATGAACCAGAAGAGTGCAGATTTACTTAAGATTCTTGACATGAAGTAAACTCAAGTTAATGTACAAGAGTATGGTGGGGCCCCATCGTCGCACACAGGGTTTTGATTTCACATAGTGTGGTCCGCGATGGTCGGGGCCTTAATGGGAGATATTTTTTTGTTTTGTTTTGCATGTTGATATATAGGAATATATCTCCCCCAGACGCCTCTGTAAATTAACCAAAAATTATAGCAAAAATCATCATTTGGTTGATCGAAGGGGTTTCAATTTTATTTTAAATGAAGGGTCATAGTTTCCTTTAAAGGGAGATAATAAAAAATTACAAAATAGGGTGAGGTCATTTCTCTTTTTTTTTTTCTTTTTCAAGAACCACTGGGTTAGAAAACTTGAAATTTAATGAAGCTTCCTTACGTGAATATGTTAGTTTTGTCCAAATATGACTCTGGGGATAGGTGGGCTACTGAAGGGGATAAGTTTAACAATATGCTGAATATGGTCGTGTTACCTCAGTTATCATAACCATATTAGAAGCTATGTTTGCATTTAAGCCTTTAATATGGAATCTTTTGTCACATGTTTATCAAATTAATTCCTGGGAAGAAAGAAAACGGACGTTTGAAGCATTAAATATACATAGATTTCATATTCTCATCTCAGGGGCATGAAACTCAATTTTAGTAAAGGCTCTCATGGACTCAAATCAGCCTTTTTGGTTTTCTCAAATAATGTGGAGTAGAGAAGAAGATTTCTAAAGATTTCATAAATTCTCACTGTAATGGCCATATGTCTCCATCTAAGGCTGGCTCCCAGATCCTGGGGCCATGGAATTTCATACTCTTGTAAGGGCTTCATGGCCATCCAATATGCATTTAGTTTTCTCAAATATAATGTGGAAGTAGAAGATAAGAATTTTTCTACTTTGAAAACGTTTGCTTATATGTTCTATTGGCCCAGCCTTAGACTCGAGCTGCACCCCTGACCAAAGAGGCCATGATTTCACAGGGTAGAGGACTTCCCTGGATTTCAGTGCTTTAGTTTTTCTTAAACACATACATTTATATTCAACTTTTTTTTTTAATATAGACCACAACCTATTAACGAAAGGGCTCTGACATTCGAAGCTCTGTTTTTTGTCTTGTGCCGATAAATAATTATGAATAATAAAACAGTTTTTAGTGAGTATGTCATTTATTAACAACATGGAATTTAAATGACGCAAGAAATTGACAGACAAATTAGTATAAACAAAATGAGCAGCACCAATTTAGTAAATAGACAAAATTTTGTTACAAATGAATTTGGCTGGAACATCACGCTTCCAACAACAAGACTGAGTTTTCACTGTATATAAAAGATGACTGGATTTTTCAACGCCAAATACATAAAATTAGCAAATCAGATCAGCCAATATAAATCTAGAAAACACTAATTAATAAAAAAAGTGGTTTGTATGGGATAGAGAATGACCTTTTAAGATTTAATAACATTTTTCTACTGGTTTTATTGGCCATGATCCTGACCCAACACCTACGTTGATAATGAAACTTAATTATGATAAAGGATTCATACTCATTCGAATATTATTACTGTTTCACTTTATATAATAGCATTTAAAGAAGATGCTTTTTCTAAATGTTTTTAACTCGGTAAACCTCTTCAACAGTTTTGCCCGCACCCTGGGTGGTCAGAAGCTACCCTAACCTGGGGATCACAAATTTCAATTTGAATAGAGGCCTTCCTAGTCTACATCACTATATGCATTACCTGCTTACACATTTTCCGAATTGTAGACAGGAGATTTTTGAAAAATTGCTAACTTTTTGCAGTTTTTGCCCCGTCCTTAGGCACACGGGGTGCCAGATTCTGAAATTTATATTTCATGTGCCCTTTGGCCCTAACATGCTTCAATTAACTATTTGCAAAGAATTGAATTGATCATTTCAGGAGTTTAAAAATTTTCTTGTTAATGCTCACCAAACGACGGAACGGATATCGATTGCATGGTCATCTAGTGCTGGTGACCTGAAACGTTTTATAAACAGCTACTGACATAAAGTGATAGGCAAAACAGGTTAATTGGGTGAGCTGAAACGGCAGGAAATATAATACACCCCCGGGGGGGGGGGCACTTTGTAATTTTTTGGGTAGGGACGTGCAGCTGACATTGCGAACCCACTTTTCATATATTTTTAAAAGATTTTGAGAATTGTATACTTTTCATATAATTTCTGTTAAATGGTGACTTTTCATATGAAACAGAACTGCAAGCTGGATCAAAATTAGAAGGCATTATGTCTTAATTGAGTAAACTTAACCTTATCATTCTTTCATGCTGATTTCTTATATTGTCATAAAAGGGCTTTTTCAGCGGCAGTCCCTATCTATCGGTATATAGTAAGGTGGCCCCCCCCCCCCCATATATACATGTTCCAAGCTGGATTTGCCCACCACCCACTCTGCATCGCTAAAGAAATAATTTACACCCGAACCGTAAAAATAAAACAGAGTCAGCTAGTATTCTAGGGCGGTCATTTTCTCAACCACAACGGAGAATAATGACCCCGAGGCATAGATTTCTACGTTGAAAGTCATCCAAGTATTCTACAACAAAATGGGTCTTTTTCTAACGTAGAAAATAGACCCCCTCCCCGGTAAATTTTATCGGGGGTCACTTTTTCGTCGTTACACCCTGGCAACATCAATTTTTTTGCTTTATATAGTTGGTGCTTTAAAAAGTCCCATATTTGGGGGGTTACCGCAATTGCAACACCCGTGTAGGTCTGACTTTGATTATGATACAACAGTCATGGATAATAAATCCGTATTAGTTGCGTCTTCGATCAGCAGATTTTTTTTTAAATTCAAAGGGAATTTCTGGGGCGTGAAATGACGTTACACACCATTCTCAATAAAGTGTTGCAATTGCAGTCGGGGTGCTTCCGAATTTTAAAAAACGTCAATTCGTTGGAGATTTCATGTAGTTTTTATTGTCATTATAGGTTTTGAGTAAACTTAAATATATTGTTTTTTTAATTACATCCTAACATGAAATTTTTCAGTTAACAGTAGCAAAATGCAAGTACGTTATGTCGAAATTCGTTCTAATATCAGCTTGAATGTATTCACACTTTTCTCTGTATCTTTTTTAAATACGTAATTGTATTGGCAATTATATCTGCACACTGCTGTTTTATCATAAAATGCACCAAGAGTAGCTCAATTCACTGTTTTAGCAAAACGAAGTAAGTTTAACGTGTCGCATTATATTTTTATGAATTTCGTTGCAAACAACATCGTAACAAGGTATATTTGTAACGCTTTCTAAACATTCAGAAGCAAAATTTTTGTGTTTGTTTAACATAGTGATTAGCTATAGGTAAATGTGCGCATTTTTCATTATGGAGAACGGATCAAAAATTTTTATGTATGGAAAATGTATAAAGCAGATCGTATGGTTAAGGATGTAAGTACTAGATGACAAATATTCCTTCTATAAGGTTTCGATAGATTTTAATTATTTTCCTATATTTATTATTTTCCGAACAAAGAAGGGGTTACAACCCTCACTGATAGATTAATGCAATTCCAATTTGACGGTGAATTCAAAATGCTGACAACGTACGTTACTGAAACGATAGTTACAAAATACTTTAAAAACAACTTTTTGTACCTGCATCAGCTTTCCATAGTTTTCCAAGCATTCTTCACATAATGCGTGTTGTTTTGTATTGAAATAAGGATTTGTAGAGTTGGAAGATAGTGGTGATTTTTTTCAGCGTAGAAACACTTTGAAGTTGTCTGCGAAAATTGCTGTGGCATAATATCCGGGTAATGTCTTCCTACTGTTTTTGAATCTGTGCATCAACAGAAACTTGAAATTGTTACTCGACTTAAAGTGTTCTGTAACATTGGCCCAGGGAATGTCGATACATAGTACGTACATTTCAAGCTATTAAGTATTCTGAGAGTGATTTAAATGGATTTAAAAGGCGTTAATACCATTTTCTTAGTGCCTTTCCTTTCCTTGTTTGCCATATATTTGCAATTGACTTCATTTCAGGTGATCAAACCAATACAAGAAAGACTAATTAGTAATTTATGGTTCATCGAAAAATGATTAAAAGGATAGAATTAAAGGAGTAGTTTTTTCAAATACAACATGGGATGAGTAAAGTGTAAATCATAAACTAAGTTGTTGATACACATTGTAGTTCAGATAGTTTTATATGAACTTTAGATTTTTAGGACATGCAGAAAATTAGCAGAATATTTGTTAATTCATATTTTGTAAGTACGTTACATATTTTTGAAAAGAGTTTCTTTGAGTTTATTGGTGTGTGACTTCATAAAAAGTTATTAGTAGATCAGATTGCCATTTTTCTTTTCATGTTTTCCCATCGTAATCTCATAAGATTTTTTAAAAAGTTTTGAATGATATTTGACCTTTTTGTAATGTACGTTACTTTTGATACTGTTCAAAGATTATGTTTTTTTACGTTGGACTTGTTAATACTTTTGCTGGATACGAAATAATGAGTAGTTTCTTCCTTTCCAAAAAGTATTGTTCAGAGGTCCACTCTCGAACAGATATCGCTAGTCATTGGTTGTAAGGGTTTTAAGCGAATTCATTACAATTAAACATTGAAATTGTCGATATTTTATCATCTGGAGAAAGAAAGTTTCACTTGAAGTATAACATAATTTTGTTTCAAAGGCATCACATATTAAAGATTACGAAATAACTATAACATGGAAGCATGATTAAAGTTCTTCAATAAAAGATTAATTTTTCATAAAGTTTTTATTTGTACGTACTTTTTTATGCGTTTCAGAAGTTTAAATACCCATTTTTGATGTGCGATGTAATAAAAAATGACGAATAGTTTTAACGTGCGAAATATAATAATTAAAATCATTAAACATTCGTTATTAGAATCATAACATCAGCTAATGAATTTAAATTTTATTTTTGCAAAAACAAAATCTAATTGCACACCTTTTCATTGAGAATGCGGTGTACATTCGAACTCCGAATGACAAATATTCGTTTGTCTTGCTGCAGTCGGACAGGCGCTTGCCTAGTTTAACTATATATATATACAAAATCAACCCAGCCCCCCCGCCACCCAAAAAAGGGGGGGGGGGGAGGGGTTTATTATATTACGTCACAATAAGAAGTATTTACCGGGAGTATAGTGTGTTAATGTTCTTTATGACGTAAACACTTGATATGTCCTTCGTCGTCAGGAACGCTGCATTTCTGATTAAATAAATTATCTCAAAGTTTGATATCTAGATCAATAGGATAGACCAGAGATATGGTAAGTACTGCATTCCTATTTAAGTTGATGCCAGGTTATTTGCATACTCACAATCTTGTCACTTTTATACGAGTCATATTGTGATTTTTCCTATATGCCGGGGTTCTATTGATACCGCTGTACTTCGTTTCGATTGCATTAAAAAATCTGTAAGTTCGGTTTCAGTCAATCTTTAATGCTTTTTTTAAGCCTTAATTTATTGTTTTTTATCCATATAAAATAATAAATAGATATCTAATGTTACTGGGTTGTTTGTATTAAGAGTCAAATGCGGATAACCCTAATGTTTCAATTTTGAAACGAGGTCTATAGGTATCGCGGTATTTATAAAAATGCGGTGTAGGGTCTAATAGGGCGGATCCAGGAATTTCTGGTTAGGGGGGGGGCGTGGATTGTTTTTTTTCAGAGACAGGGGTGTCTGGGGGGCCGCCTTAAGAACCCCAGTGGGTCCAGGCAACGCCTGGTTGGGGGTCAGGGGCGAAGCCCGGAAGCTCCAAATTTCAGTGATTTTGGAGTATTTACCATGAATTAGCCTCATAGGTGAAGTTAACACCACTCGGGACCTCCGTTTTTAAGGTCATATCCTTTACCAACAGAAATAAAGCCATGCTGCTATCGACTAGGTCAGTCCGCATAAATTTTACATTACAAAATAAATATAAAAAGGCATGAATTCAAAACGAAGTGTATGTAGTAATAATTTCCTTTGCCAAAG